>FIZU01035278.1:0-24695 GCA_900064475.1 Pseudococcus longispinus
GTTGAATTCGTTTGGGTTCGGATTGTGTCGGATCCTGTCGTTTACATTCGGGAAGGTGAGTCCCGCCCATCACAGCTGACGTTTACAACCAGTTAAAAATGTAGAATTTCTTTCATTACGATTTAGAACGTCGAACTGAGCACATTTTTCACGGGATATTATTTTTGTGAATTATGTTCAAATTGATTAGTTTCCAGTTATAATTGTTTTTATGAAATGTATTGTGAAAATTCCGTTCATGATACACCCCTTGAGGTGCGGACAGATTATTTCTTTTGATTTCATGTTCAAAATCTCCTCTCGAAACAACTTTAAGTTAATGTTAGTAATTTAAACCAGTGAATTGTCATTTCAATTGGTGTGTAATGTAGTAAATTTCAAATAATAATATCACCAATTGTATTTACACGTTGGTACTTCCAACGTTTCAATTATTAGTTTCAGCCATTAATATTTTCTGCTTTCAAAATACTGATTCGGACATCTCATTGTTTAAACTTTTCTACTAAAACTGCAATTTGGCGGACTTGAAAAGGCTTATTTTATGCCTTTACTTTTGAAACTCACCAACTAGTACATAACTCACTAAGCCATCTCTATAAAAATGTTTATCGAACAAAATGAGTAGCAAATAGATACGATACGTACAAATCTCTCACCAACAATAGGTACAAAAGTCTAGCTACATTTGGTAAAAAGGAATGATGTTCAATACTGAACAACATAACCCCTTCAAACCTCAGTCAGCAAGCCTTTTACACTTACGTGGTTAGAGTTGATGCATTGCCACACACAGGATTAGGAATTGTGGCTAAAATATCTATATGTAGTACATATCTATACTGTGTGTTGGCCTTTAGATGCCTTCAGCTTTTCCATTCTGAAGCCAAAGTTGACTAAGGTTTAAGATTTCCAACAACACAATATGGTTCACGCTTAATAGCTCGATGCCCAATACACCTCATTTCCAAAACAAATAGGAAGTCGAGCATTTAGAAACTAAAATTATTAATAAAAGGCGTGAAAAATAAAGCATCTAACTTCGCTACGTAGGTACATATTATCAAGTAAATTATCTAAAAATGAGTACGTACATGAATGTAGACAAGATTAAAATTTGATACAAAGGTATAGCAAGATGATAAATAAATTTTCTACAAACTACATACAATTTTGCATGAATTTTGGTTAATAACCCATATCATTTTTCACCGTACAACTACGTAGACCTACATAACCGTTCGTTAAAACGTGAAACATCATCGGACGACCACTTTTTGCGACATTAATACTTTACAGCTTCCCGTTGCTCCGATGATAATTAATTTGAAATTGGTTAATTGACAGATTCTTGCACAAAAAGAGTGACTTTTTTCGCCGAAACTTTAAATAATACAACGCGTTAATTCAGAATGGTGGAAGAATTTGAGAGGCAGGGTGCGACGCCGAATAGATATAAAACGTCTGCTAGCACGATATGCTAATTCGCACGTCAATAAATGATATATTTACATTAAGAAGAGGGAGAAAAAATTGATAAATTACGAAATTACAAATCGAATTTCCTTCATAATGGGGAAATAATTGTTCTGTCGTTCCTTTTATATAAGATGAAATTAAACTGCTTGTCAATTACAGAAAAAGCGCCCGGCACTGTACCGGCGTATATGCCTTTTAAAGTTTTCAAAGACGTCGCTTTTTCTTAATAGCCTGGATTCTTTTCACCGAAACTAATTTCATTTTTAAGACAATTTAAAAGCTTGTCACTTGCGGTATGCATTGGAAAAATAGACAATTTGCCGAACCGTTGCTTAAATTATTATTAGTTTTCAGACATCATTTCGTTGTAAGCCTCTCTCGATTTTCGAGTAATTACTACCGTTTCATTTCCAAGCTCGTGAATTTACCGCGATGCTCCCACCTCGCGTTCGTTTTATACCAACGAGACATGAATTATAGCCATTTGAAATACTACATCGTAAAATGCTATAACGTTCGAAGGAATGCTGCGGCGCGGAATACGTGGATTATTTTTCGTATATATTTCGAGGCGCTACGTTGCACTCTTTCATTATACATTTTCTATTTGATTTAATCCTTATTATTATCACCACTCATCAGGGTATTATGATCGTTTGGTGTAGATTTTTTTCCATTTGTCGAGCAGACGAGCGACGAACGACGCGACGTGCGGTTTAATGTTTATTAATGGAGAGTATCGCGTAGCGAGTACACACTGTGCCACTTTATAATAAACTTAATGAAAAGGAGCCTTTAGCATCGAAACGGTTCCGTTAGCCCGTCCCGTACGACTGCGGCCAAGGCACAAAAACAACTCGCCGTCTATTTAACACGCATTCCTTAATGCTGATACTGGACGTCCGGCTAATTATTACCAATCAACTTACTATACAGCGACGTCATTAATCATTTCAGCGTTTTGTTCCGTTTTTCTTTTCCAAATATAGGTGGGTATTGTTTTATTTATATGGGATTCACTTTTTTGAATATTAATAAACGATGCACGTTCTGAATTTATGCGCCAGGTCTAGGCCCTTTTTTTGTGATTGGGCTGGCAAAAAAAAATCCATATCTTCTGAATCTGGTGTTTATAACACGGGTATGTACCCACCTGAAAATTTAGCCAAGTAAGTACTTATTGGTTTCAACATTTAAAAAAAATCAAAGTTACGAAAAATGTAATAAAAAAATGTAAAAAAGTAAAAAAAAAAAATTGTTCTTGAATTCATCTCAAAAGAAGAAACTTGACAGAGAACATTCCAGCCTTTCGTGATGAGAACTGAGTAAAATTTAGATTGGTTCCATTTTCCTACAAATGTGAAAAAGTCATTCCTTAAAAATCTACAATTTTTCAAACTGCAAATGTTTTTACAATCATTTCCTATAGTAAGTAGTCTCTTTTCATTTGAAACACAATCTAAAAAATTAGCAAGAATTCGTTATTTCATAAATTAACGAAATTTGCACTCCTCTCAGTACCCCCAGCCCTCTAGGGCCTCTAGAAAAGACCAATTGAGTTGGAATTTTGATTTTTTTTTTTTTTAAATTTCAGCCAACTTGGGAGCGCTTTTAGACTCGGAATTAGAATTTCCTCTGGCAGGGGGGGAGAAGTTATTCACAATTACATATTTTTGATCGGCTTACACTTAAATGCAGGGATGAACTGAAGTGTACATAAGATTACACATGTCACATATTCTATTATTTTACTTTAAATTATTTTTCTTCATGAAAAAAAAAAAATGATTTAAATCATTGAGGTGAGCCAAAAATGTCAAAATGAGAAATTTAGTTCAAAGGTCAAGCAAGGATCGTTGACGAATTGACAAAGTTCCCTTGTAAAAATTAATTCATTATGAAAGATTTCTGGGCAACAATAACCAAAAAAATGTCGAAAAAATATTGAAAAATTCATTATTCTTTAAGTACTCTTCTTGAAAAAAATTCTATTTACATGAAAAATCCTCTCATTTATCTACCAGAAATGAACACGTACTTGACATTAGATATGTCCAATGTTTACAAATTCGACTAGTACTGTAAATGGATAGGTAAATAAATCGATTTTTATTACATTATTATCATAATGTGGAAGATGAACTCGTTGACTACCTACGTTATTAAATCAAGCTTTCTCTTTGATAGTTGAAAAGTTTTACATCCATCGTGGCTCCAAAGTCCTTGTTTATTTAAAAAAGTAAAAAAACATTTATTCCGAAATCTTGACCTTTAATCTAAAATTAATTACCTGTGTAATTTCCTTTTGGATCTCGCCAGTTTACAACTATTTTATCTTAAAGTAATTTAAATCTATTAAAAACTGTGGGTTATGGAACAATGATAGATATACAATCTTCTAATTAAGATAGGTATTGCCAAAGAATTTGTACTCAAATTAACCTTGGATGACTGTTTGATGATGCAAAATTTCACGTTGCGTATAGATGAACAGGAAAAAAATGATTTCTGGACCAAGACCTAGACCTACACCAAAGTTCTTATTTGTATCTAAAATCAACATTACTTGCGTAACTTCCTTATAAATATTGATTGTTTTCTAAAATTGATATCAGAATTACCTTGCCCTCGAGTCAATTCTTGACTTATCAGTTAATTTTAAGAAAAATATAAAGTTTTGCTAAAAAAAACGACATACGCAGTTTGAATCTTCAGATAATATTAAAAGAAACCTGTGCGCTGTGAAATCGTTCGCGTTACGTTAAAATTGAAAGTACCTAACCCTTGTGCTAAATTATGTCGAGTTCTTTGATCATGTTTGTTCGGATAATTCTTATATTAGTGGCTGGAGTTACGATGCATCAGTGCAGTACATTCGATCTAAACTACAAATACGATAAACTTCAGGACTATTTTAAAATTGGACATTTTCAGATCCAGAACAATGTACTAAAAACTGAAATAACCGTCATAAGGGTATCTCATTCGCTCATTCATAATGTAAAATATAGACATGCAACGGTTATACAGAATATAACACTCGCGCCTGGTGGCGTGTCTGATATCTACAAATTCCCATACAAAACTGGACCGAACGCTCCATACGACTATTGGTCTATCTCCATACTGGTCAACGGAATGGTGAATGATTCCAAGTCCAACTTTTATTGTAATATTTCCGCAGAGGATGATGTTCCAAACTCGGTTGTTAAGTTGCTAGTGAACAGTGATATTTTTAAAGGATATTCATTAACAGTTATACCACCGAAATCTTCGATGTGTGGGACATTTTTAGTTTATTGATTCGTGTAGTGTAATAAATTTATGGCTTAATATACGTTATAGTAGTTCTTAACGGGTTGATTTTTTTTTTGAATTTTATACGAGCTCCCAATCGGTTAATCTTCACTAAAATCAATATTTATTAATACGAATCGAGGTTATGAAAGATGAAAAAAAACAAGTTAAACGGAATGAAGGGTATTTACTGGGCTCAGTTTCGAACACAGTGAAAAGCTGACTCTGAATTCAAAGCTATAACAAGGGAACCTTGTCAACTCGTCAATTCCAATTGAGCTAAAATTTGGCTCACTGAAAAAGCATGTTACCCAAATCTCAGAACCAAATTTTGAGCTATCGAAGTTGATTTTTCGATTTTTGGCGAATTTTTGAAAATTAGGAAAGTAATTGAATTTTGCTGGATGCAGGCCTGTCTAGAAGGGTATGGCAATGGGTTGAAAGCCACCAGGGTAAAAATCTTTGAGGGTCCCGATTTTTGAGAAGTAACATCAAGAACAAAATTATGAAGAAAAATTCATTTCCGAATTTTGTTTCTTCGAACAATGTAGGAGTATAATAAGCAAGTGTGTATTCAATTTAGGTCTTTTTTTGATGAAATTTCCACTTTTACTTTTTTTCAAAAATGTTTGCTCTCCCTTCGCCCAGGCTCAATAAATTCCACTTCTTTTCACAAAATCATGTATATTTTTTGAAATTTTACATAAAATCATTTTTTTCTTAATAAACTCCCTATTATATTTCTGATATGTCATGAAATTGGGAGAACGAAAGACCTAAAAAAAACTGCCACTTAGGCTGGATGGCTCAATTTTGGTGTGGGCACGAAAAAACTTTATTTTCTCATTTTTCGGACTATTTTGCATTACTCAGAATTTTTTGAATTTTTCCAGCGGGGGTGGGGAGGGGAGTCATGCCGAAATCTTCAAAACCTCGTCTTTTTGGCCTGTTTTCTTTCCTTAACTAGATAATTTCAGGTAGAAATTTTTTTCTTACAATATTTGATCATCAATGACACCAAAATACACCATCAACCTGCATTAGATCAAATTCATTCAATTTCTCCCTTTTTTTCAATTATCTTTCAAAATATCCGAATAACGCCATTTTGGGAACTTACAACCCCCTCCGAGATGAACTAGGGGTCTAAAAATCATGTCTGAACTTGTTACAAGTCGATATCCATCAAATATTGCAATTTCAGCGAAATCGAGAAACTTTGACTTTTTTTCAACATTTCATGCCAGTAAAATTGTTCAAAATTAAAAATACTCAATTCGTGAAAAAAAACAAAAAAAAATTGCGGAAATTGTAATATTTGATGGTAATCGACTTGAAACAAGTCCAAACACGTTTTTTAGACCCCTAGCTCATCCCGGAGGAAGTTGTAAGTACCCAAAATGGCGTCATTCGAATATTTTAAAAGAAAACTGAAAAGAAGGGGAGAAATGAACGATGGTGACATTGATGATATATGCAAGGCAACTATTTTTTCGACCAGAAATGACCTAGTTAAGGGAGAAAAATGGACTAAAAATACGGTTTTTTGAAGATTTAGATATGACCTCCCCCCTCCCCGCCTGGCAAAAATAAAAAAAAATCTGAGTCTTGCAAAATGGTCTGAAAAATAAGAAAACAATTTTTTTCGTGCTCGCACCAAAATTGTGCCTCTTGTGGCGATTTGAAGTTTTCAAAGTCGATTTCAAGGTCATAGTAGGGGTCAGAAAAATTTGAAAAAATTTCACAACGTTCCACTCGAGTACCTGTACTCACATACCAAGTTTGATGAAAATCGATCTGATACTCGCTGAGATAGCATTTTTTAGTTTAAAATCAAAATTTCGGGGGTCCAGCCCCCAGGGGATGAGGTAAAGGATTCCGCATAAGCTCTAAAATCATATTTTACCATAACATATCGGAGACCTAAAAAAAATTTGAAATTCGACCAGAGGCCGATGACCTCCTTATCACACCAAAGCCTTCCCCATCAAGTATAAATACTCGTAAGACCACCCTATTACATTTGTTTCGTTGAAGTTCGTATTCCTTTATTTATTTGAAGGGCTATTCATTCAATTATTAATTTCTTTTTCACCAAACTTGATAATGTGTATTTCCAAACTCAAACTGCTCCATCGATACAACTGCTTTGTGTTCGTGACGGCGAGCGAGTGAGGCAGGGAACATGTTAATTGTTAGCCATACCGACGTTAATAAAGTTGCCTATTCGATTCGCCGTAAAAAGAGACGCCAATTAAAAACCAAGAGCAAACGGTTAGATTTGGAAGCGTGGCTCGGGTTATATTACGGGGCAACTATGTATTTTAAATTGAAAATCACCCTGACCCATTGATGGTTTTAATTTTAGATTTTACTTAATAAATTGGCAAGTTGGCGTGCACGCTTCAGCATTCGACGAAATATATGTTTTGATTAAATTTCGAAAACTCGCTTTGGCGGATTATTAACGCGTTAGAATTTCCGCCAATCTCGTCGCGTATAATTTTCATTACTTCATTGGGCGGCGTTCATAATTAAAGACAGTGTCAAAAGTTTACGTTTCATTTTCGCTCCTTGTAACGTCACACTATATGCGGTCGTATGTATTCCGCGTCAGATCCGAAATTATCTATAATTATATCACATATCTTTATACGTATCGCGATAACCCCATTTAAAAAAAACAATACGCCGTTGCACGTTCATATGGCAATAATCATTCTCGTTATTGGCATTCGAATAAGTGAAACGAAATGAAAAATCGTCATAAAACAGCTAATCCTTTACTACTGCTTTACTGCGGCGATCGTAAAACGCAAGAAAAAAAGGGAAATATTGCGCGAGTCGAATTTAAGGATACCATTACATTGTTTCAAAAGCCACATTTAGAAATACCATATATATTTTTAAAAAGCGTCCGTGCGCTAGGATGTTTTATCGTTTTATTACCGGCCGCTTCGCGATCTATCAAAATGCTCTAAAAACAATTCGAAATTAATAAACACTCAAAATGCCTTCCGAGTACCTTTCGCTGTGCGAACCTATCGCGCCCGGCAACGTGTATAATTCGTATTTTTTGATGAATCATGACTCCCTCGAGAATTGGCGCCTATAACGTATTATTGAATGTTTTCTTTTTATATGCCACCGGCGGTTCACGCATTATACCGCCAACTTTTACCATTGCCGTGTAATAAAAAGCCGAATTGTACGCGTTTTATGGCCGCAATATCTCTATTTTTTTACTTTTTCTTTAAAACAAACTTAAACATCAGAAACGATACGTGATTTGATGTTGAATGTAAATTTTTCCATCCGAGGCGAGAACAAATGACACGAAATTTTTTCCAACCAGTCGAAATAAATACGTGAAGAAATTGAATAGAATTTTCGGAAAAACTTTTATCCGCTTGTATTCGATGTTTTCTGCGCCTCGAATATTCCAATTTATCAAGGTAAATGACCCTTTTTCGAGAAAAATTCAGAGATGACATGGGCTGATTTCACAAATAGGTCTTCGATTCTTTTTAATATTTTGTATGCGTGTGGAGGTCATCAACGAACTGTGATGAATGAAGCAAACCGCACGTATTTGCGATTTTTTAGGCCAAAGTTACCAGATTTCGAAAATTCTCCAAGATTGCGAATGATTTGAAATTTCACATACGAATAGTTCCAATTCCAAGTGGCCCGACGATTTCAGCTGTTTCAAAAAATATTCTTCTTTTAGCGAGAAATTTGCACACCGTGACAAAATCAGTGCCACCATTTTCAAAAATATAATAAAATCGATGCGAAAACATGATTTAAAAAAATTATGATGTCTGAGAGTGCAAAATTAAAGGAATATGGTACTTAGTTATACAGGGTGCGCTGGTATTAATGCAACGCCTTCAAACTAGCGAAGCTGCTACCAAAACGACACGAATACATATGTTTGCCTATCCTCAGATTTGAAGGGATGAGCAAAAATTATGCTTCTTTAGAACGTCGTAAGTCCTCTGATGTAGGGATGGAAAAGTGAAAAGTGAAATAAAACTGAAACCGGTACAATTGGAAACTGAAATTATTTTTTGAGACTGAAACTAAAACTTAAACTTAAACTGAAAACTCCAAAACTGAAACTGAAAAATCTAAAACTGTAACTGAAAAGTGAAACTAAAACTGAAAAGTCGAAAACTAAAACTGAAAACTAAAAATTGAAACTGAGAAAATTATTAGTTTCAGTTTCAATTTTTTTTTTAAATTTTTGTGACGATTGATGCTGAATGCTATTGCTAATCCTAAATGCCAACTCTTATTTCGTTTCAACCAGGGATGGAAAAATGAAAAGCGAAATAAAACTGAAACCGATAAAACTGGAAACTGAAATGATTTTTCGAGACTGAAACTAAAACTGAAACTGAAATGATTTCAGTATTCTATCCTTGCTCTGATGAAATAGATAGACAAAATTTGCCTGAAACTTTTTAGTAGTACTAAATAAGTTATATTCACGGTTTTCCTAGCTCTAAAATTGAAGGAGCTATGATGATTTGAATATGTGTAGGCTTTTTATAACTCTTTCGATTTTAGGGTTGGACAAGATTTGAAAAAAACCTTTTTGAAAAAACTTTTCATATTCTATAAAATG
Source organism: Pseudococcus longispinus (assembly GCA_900064475.1). Taxonomy (NCBI): domain Eukaryota; kingdom Metazoa; phylum Arthropoda; class Insecta; order Hemiptera; family Pseudococcidae; genus Pseudococcus; species Pseudococcus longispinus. Next base: position 9,410 of record FIZU01035278.1, read on the forward strand.
AACCATATTTTTTTTTCAGCTTCAAAATTGAAGAGGCTGCAATCATTTGAAAAATGCAAGATGTGGTATAGTATAACTTCTTTAAATTAGAACTTGAATGTTAGAATTCATCTTTGTAGTTTGTAGTTTGTAGGCAGCTCCATTATAAATTGAGTTTTTTCTTCTGCTGCATTTTTGTACATTTCATAAGATAAATTATTTTTAAAAAACAATGAGAATCCATTTTTAAGGTCCTCCCCTTTTCCAAAAATCCACCCCTTCTCAAAACCCCCTATTATTGTATCTAAGGCTCTAATTGAAACAATTTTCAAACAAAAGTTGTAGATTGAGATCTTGGAAATAATTTTGATTGCACCGCTCCCACCCCTTCAATTTTGAATAATACTTATGAAAATTATGTACCATGCAAAATTGGAGGGGTGGGAGGGGTGCAATCGAAATTTTTATAATAACCAAAATTATTTTGAAGATCTCAATCGACAACTTTTGTTTCAAAAATTTTTCAATTGAGACCTTGGGTAAAGAAATAGAAATTTAAAAAAAATGGGGATGAACCTTGGGAAAAAGTTGGTCCTGAAAAATGGAACCACGGGTCTTTTTTTTAATAATGCGTATTTTTTTCTCAGATTTATTTACTCCAGTATTTTTTTTATACAAAACTGGGGAATATATGTTGAAATTTTTCTTCAATTTGTGCTCGACATGGGGGGGGGGTGTTTGCATGTTTCAGGACAACATTTGGTAGGCTTAAACATTTCAAGTACTTAGAAAATTGTTCTTGGGGGGTGGGGGTATATTCGGATCATTTTGTTAAAATTAGAGAACAATCTTTTGAAAAAATGTCTCAAATAGGTAGGTTTATCAAAAAACATCCCTAAAAATTTTTAATACAAACGTTTTACTCAAAAAGGCTACAACTGAGAATTTTTTTAAACATCATATGCCCATTCTCCTTCAAAAAAAGAACAATTTCAAACAAAGATCAAGTCGATATACCATTTAGAAATCAATTAAAATTTTTCAAAGTTTTATAATTCATCCAAAAAGAATCGAAAAGTGTTTTGGTTTTCGCCATTTGCCTCTTTTGATGACTTCTACCAACATGTAAAACATTTTACAAAACCGAAGATCCATTTTTCAAATTGAAATAGCCCACGATGAGTTTGTAAAATTGCATTTTGAAATGTGGATAATTTTGTAATTTTCAGCCTTCTCGGTAATTTTCTTCTTTGCTTTTGACAATAGATCCATCATAATTTAAAACTGAACCCGAACTTTATTAAAAATGTACATGTCTGGAGTCATTTTCGTTGGAAAATTCACGCAGTTAGAGTAACATCACGTCAAAACTCTGACATGGCGTTTTTAATTGAGTATAATATCACGCTGTTTTACGAAAAACTTTTCTGATAATTCTCTCATTAAATAACTTTACACGTGTTTTTTTTTCTTTTTCATTTTCACTATACAATAATTTGCATTGTAAAATCAAACGAAGCCCGAAAAAAACCCGAAGAAAAGAAAACTTTTAAAACAAAATTATAATAGAAAAGTTTTGGAAACTTAGGAGCGAAGTACGTAGTACGTCTGCTAGACGATGAAATTTTTCAATATGAGTATTGTTTTTTTCCCTTCGCTTCGTTTCGAAGCATTCAAAATGAAAATAGAAAACTTGAAAAAAAAACTGTTAATAAAGATCGACGCTTCGCGAAATATTTTAATTTAATATTTAATAAATTTACGTTCAATTTAAAGATATTTTTTGCTGAAATGATGGTCAAGTGGCATAAACCCGTTTTGAAATCCGTATTACGAAAAGTTTTCGAAATGCATTACGTCGACCCCTCGGTAATCGACATCGCCACTTTCATCTCGCCGCTCGCTTAATCCGCGCAATTTCGACTTTTGAAAACAAAAAAGCCAACTAATTAACTCATCTGTATAGAAATAAGCGGCGGAAAGCAAACCGAGCCGATTGGCTCACGAAAACTTTGTTGGGAAAAAAGGCCTTTTGAATTTAGACGAAAATCTACGTCGAAATATCGAATTAATGTTTGCCTCTTTTTTTTCTTCTTGTTAAAATTTACGCCGTATTATACGTAATTACCAGTACATGATTTTTCCCTCGGCAATTTACATCGTATCGTTTATTTAAGTTTACATATTTTTACTTTCGTGTTCGAAGCATTAAAGCATTTTCGACGCGGGCGGAATTTTTTGTTACCATTTGTAAAAATTAATTAAGCGAACGTTGCTTATTTTTGCTCGATGAATAAGAAATAATGAAACATAAATCATCCGGAAATGGTATTCATCGTACATAAAGAAGTTATTTATTCAATCGGAGCGAAAAAATAAATACTCGTAGAGTAAGAACGCGATCCGAAGATTCTCGGAATTTCTCCTTTCATTCGAAACCCCGGCAATATCCGAAGCTAATTCACGTTCGTCGGTCCACTTTGTCTATCACATTAATTACCTAGCTGATTAACTCGTTAAACGGTAATATTTGTCTTGAACTCGTTAAATAATCATTAATTTAAATAAGCAGAAAAGTGTACAGCGGTGTGCAACTTTTAGCCTCGAGTATCATTGCTGACGATGAACGAAAACACATCGGCAAATATCTTTTATTTGTTTAAAACTCTCGCCGCCTTATAAACGTGCATTCCGTTACAAGAGCGCAGACTAAGAAAACGTTAGTTAATTTATAGGATTAACGATGGGAATTTTACGTAAAAATAGCACCTAGCTAACCTAAGTATCTGCCATGGTTACCATTTCGCGAAATTTCCTTCTTATTCTAAGTAAAGACAGTGTTTTTAAAACGTATACTTGTTTATTTTAAGAGAACTGTAGCGAGACGCAAACGCCAAGTATACAAAAGCTGTTTCACTTTAATTGCATACTCTTCTGGGGATGGAACCGAGTCTCTAGCATTGGGTACTCTTCCTGGTACAAAAACTGGCTAGTATTAGCTTTATATTTAATGCCTGGGGATAAAATGTGCATACAAATCTGAATCCAAAGTAAACGATATGAAAACAACAAATTATCGAGACTGTAACGTATAACGAATCGGATCTTTTAGTTGATTTCAACAAATACCTACTCTTACGTATAAGCTGTATCGTGTATTTTTCTTTTTCTGCCAACCTTGTCGAAGTACCACGACAATGCCAGTGCCGGCGAAAACATTTCCATAAATGATGTACTCATATTCTAACATAAAATATCAAACTATGTAACTTACATTTCGTCGGTAAATTGGTACGTTACATACACAACTTGTTGGTTTATATTACCATAGAGGACAAACCAAGTTTGTATGTTGGTACATCGTCAATAAATAATGAAAATGTAATTACATTTGGGAATTTAAATCACCGGCTGCGATTCGCTACACTTGTTAAATGGAATGACAAACGAAATTTGAAAGGACTTTCAAAATATTTCCACCGAATATTGCCAAGGCGCACTCAAGGGGGCTAGGCGGACCAAAGCCTATCCCTTAGGTCATCCCATTTTTCAATCAAATTTCAATAAGTGTAAATTATTGATATTTTCGACGTAACGACCAAATTTCTTTGTTTTTTGTTTAAATAGAGTTGTGCAGGGTGCGTTTGTTTTGGAAAAGGAGGATCTACTGATAATTTTGACGAAAAAACAGGCTAAATATTGGAATGGTTTTTGAAAAATCGAAGTATGAAATACAGTTTGATATTTTCTCCAATATACTAATATTTTAATTTCACTTTAATTTGCTTTTACTTGAAACTACCTACTAGATCCGTGTTGAATTTTACTCGTAGCTAGTTGAATTGTCAGATTTTGAAATTTTCATTACCCATTCTATGCCAGAATGCGACATTTATCAAGATTTGATCTACATTTCAACCGGTTTCTGATTGTTTCTTGAAGTATCAAACTGACAGACATTTTTTAAATGTTAAATTATGACATTTTTTCAAATTTAAATAACTTTTACAGTCCGTCAAAACGTGACATTTTAACATATCACTGAATTTTTGTCATTTAATTTGTACTAAATATTCGAAAAATTCACTGTTTATTGGGATCGGTTGAATTTCAAACGAAATTGCCAGATTTTCGAATAAGTATTCATTGTATGCGAAAAATTGGTGAGTTTTTCAAAATTTTGAAAATGACACAAAAAGCCATGAAACTATAAAACATAGAACATTCTTTCACTCATTGAATTTTATGTCTGATTTAAACTTTCTTGAGAATTTTCAAGTCCATAAAATTGAAATTTTTCAAGTCCAAAAATTAATTTGAGTTCTTAAAAATTTTCAAAGTCGAAAAAAGTCTGACAAAATGTCTAAAAGTCAGCATTATTTCTGAAATTTTTCAAGTTCAAAAAGTCGATAGAAATCTGAAAATTTTTTCAATTCCAGAAAAGTTTGACATGATGTCTAAAAGTCATCGTGACGAAATTTCGTCAGTTTTTTTGCGAAATTACCTATGAATAGAAAACGCATATCCTATGCTAAAAGATAGCTTTTTAAATTGAACAGTGAATCTTTGGTTTCTCCCTACCCTTTTTCTCGTTTTACAGTCTAAAAAAATGAAGATGTCATTAATACTGAAATTGGTGCAATTCTAAAATTCTCTGAAAGTAATGGCATCAATCCTCGTGGAGATTTCAAAAAGCTGCACCACAAATTGCGAAAAACTCCCACTCAAATTGAATTCAATAACGAGAGATGGCTTAAACTACGGTCTGTAGGGTTTACCAGACCTCAATATTTTAAAAAATGTGAAAAAGATGGAAAAATTGGTCAAAAATTGATGAACTTTTCAAAATTTAAAAAATAGTACAAATATCTGAAAAATGCAATATACTTAAATTTACTTTTTTGAAAAAAATGAAGATACATTTTTAAATTTTATATTAAATCATTTTGTTCTCACCTCCCGCCCCCAATTTGAAAAAATGAAGATCCCATTAAAACTGAAATTGGTGTAATTGTAACCTGAAAAAAATGGTGTCAGTCCTCATGAAGGTTATCGTCAACCCTACCTCTCAAATGGCTGTCACAATTTTAATCACATTTTCTAAATTTTATTGATCCCTAGATAAAAGTTGGTAAAACTGTCAAAAAAGTTGGAAAATCGCACTGAAAAGTTGACAAATTTGATGCCTGAGACACCCTTCCCCTCCATCTCTATCCTAAATCCATCACTGATCAGAATGTGACATTTTAAGATTTGATTCGCTTTTCAAACTACGTCCGAATGTTATCATGACTTTTTATTGAAATGCCATATTTCGAGATAGGTAGACTTAATTTTCAAAATTTTCAAAATATTGACTTTTTAAATCAATTTTTTATTGAAATATCAGAAAGTGTCTACAAAATTTCAATTCATTTCTTTGACATTTTAACAACATTACATACGAATTTTCATTTTTCTTCGAATCGAATACCTATTATTAATAAAAATTAATACAATTAATCTGGATCATTTTTCATGTTTCATCTTTTTCGATACTTACTTCAAAAAAATAATAATAGCAAATTCTCCTCCCTACCTTACCCGAAAGATAATTTGGCTTCATTTTATTTAATTCGAATGATCGAGCAAGAAGTAGTAGGTACCTATACCAGAATAAGCCGAGGTTAAACTTGTGAAATGAAATCAAAAGAACATGGTGGGAAAAAATCCCTCAGACTTGACTCCCATCCCCCCCTTGCTAAAAAATTTGGAAATTTTCAAACGTTTATTCTGTATGAAAATATTAGACTATTTTTTGTTTTATTATGTGTAATAAATATTATGCTTTTATTGAATTAGAAGAGGGGAAAAGGAGCTGTGCTTTGTTTTTGTGCAGTTTTTTTCACAGGAAATTAAATATATGTATTTCCCCAGTTTAAAGTTGATAATAGCAATACCTAACTTTTACATTTGAATTGAAAAATGATTACACCATTTTAGGATACATTTTTTTTTATTATTGTGAAATTATTCCTCTCCCCCTTTCCAAACACTTGAACCAGCAAAAAAAAATACAACACCTTGAAAAAATAGCTACGAGTAGGAACATAAAAACAACAAGTCTACTTTCTTATCTAAAAGTTTAATTTTCTACCCCTCTAGCCAATAGGCAGTAGGTACACGATGTTATAAAAAAAAATCAGCGTTGCTGTACGAAACAAAGAAAAAAATTAATTTTTCGTAAAGCTTTTGGTAAATAGTTAAATTAGCGATGGGTTGATGAATTTTAATTCAAAACTCTTTATCTTTCCAGTAAATTTAAATAAAATTCACAACTTTTCACTACTAACACTAGATACCTGTTAGATGCTCTTTTTTTTTTTTTAAGGTAGCACTCTCCAATTTTTCAAAACCGGTAAATCTCTACGAAATCTAGTACATTTCACGTAGAAAAGTTGAAAAGTTGGTTAATGCTTAACATTGACCTCTTTTAAACTCACTTTCCACATTTTCTAGCCGTTTTAAAGTTTCTGGTCAAAGTTGCGGCTTTGGAAAAAAAAATTCAAATGAACCTGCAATGTTCAAAAACTGATTTTACAATACTGTCGAAAATCCACTTTACCCCTCGTTCCCATACACCTTTGTGAGGGGAAATATAATTATAGAGCATTCGCATTTCTTTGTCTCTCACCTTCGATAATTGAAAACATTTCGAAATTTCAATTTTCCACTAATAACATAAGGTACTTTTTTCCCTTCTGCCTAAAATCCGTTTATTTTTCAGATACATATTTTTATTTACCTACTTAAAAATTTATCAAACTGTAGAAGCTCTTACAGTGTCTGAAATATTTTAACAGAATCAGACAACTATAAAACAAATCCCTCGAGATGAAAATTATTCCGTTATAGACAGTTCTTTTCTTTTCAGCGGATATAATACTTCATTAATAATAAAATAAATGCTGACACTGTGTAATAACGGGTAAATCTGAAGTTCTTCTAACATCTCGTTTATTCTCTTCTGATTCAATCAATTCAATTTTCATTACATTAGATATTTATTACTCAACTTCCTTTATTCCGATACCCAAACTAAGTATATTGCTTCATAAGGGGAAACCGTCATATACCTAGGTAAGTATCTATTTTTAACGATCAAACAATAATAAAAAATTCAAAATATTTCGTCCATGAATAAAAAAACTAGGTGAAGTAAAACAACTTCCTACATAGATTATCCATCGAAACGACATGCTCTCGCAGAATTTACTCCTCCCTGGAAATAACTACATATATAGTCGATGGTAAAACCTCAGGTTGTTAAATCTATCAAAGAGCTTAATAATATTATATGCCCCAAGTTCGACAATTATTTGTTTAATAGAGTATTCTGGTATGATAAACATACTAGCACGTTTTCTGTCAAGTCATCAAAAGGTTCTAAACGAGGTTTTCGTTGTTTACCTACGACATTCAAGCTTTTATTTACACAAGAAGTTATCGTTCGATTTCAACTGCGCAACTGTTTTCGTTGATGTTTTGGAGGCTCGAATGTACTAATAAATATTTGATTTTTCACTAAAATCATTGGATTTCGACTTCCGAAACAGCTCGGTATGTAATATAGGTACCTATTCCCAATACTTATCGGTTGCTTTAGAACTGAAACTTTTAGATAGGCAGGGAGCACTTTCATTGAATTATATCCCTATACCTAACCTAACAACTGGTAATTTCAATGTAAAAATAGGTATCATCTACCAACCTAATATACCAAATACAGGGTGTCTATCAAATCGCAGAAATAAAAATTTTTCGTGCTATTTTAAAATTTTTCTGTGGGTATAAAAAGAGAGGGAGGTGTAAGTAAATAACCCAAAAAATATTGAAAATATTGGTACCCACATAATCGAAAGAAGTACAACATATCCAAAAATCAGTCTCCTACAGCAATCGTAATTTTTTGACCGTAAAAATCCCTGAATGATGCCCCTCAACCAATCCAAAAGGACTTGAGAGGTCTCCTTCGGCATGTAGATTTGGTGTGTGCCCTAGAAATGCCTTTTGGGGTTCCGATTTTCCTTTTTACGAGGACCATTTTTCGCTGTTATCAATGTTGAGTGACGGTTACGGACCACTCAGACGACCTAGGAGGCTGTCCTCTGGCATCAGAGAGGAACCAAAGGATTTTCTAAGAAGAGAGGACAGAATCACTGAAAATGCCAATTGCAGTAACTGAAAAAAGGAGAGGAGAGTTAATGAGGGGAAAAATCAACTAGATTTACTTCGAGAGATAAGACTGTTTCTTCTGTTAGAAAGCATCTTCTTAAGCTTAAATTGAAAACCCAATAAACCATACACAGAGAAATCCATTAAGTCTCGACTTCAATGATTTTATATTATTTTTATTGTAGACGAGCTCATTTTAAAAATTTCGCTTCATTCTGCATGATAATTTACATTCCAACAGAATTTCGATTCTTTTTGTCAATTTTATAGCCTATAGACAACTGATACCTTCCCTTCTTCGTTGCTACAACATTAAACCACATTAAATTCGTAACCATATTAATGGAACATTTCGCTCGAAGTTATAAAACCGCTTCTCGTAAAATTTATTTGCCTTTTTCGTAATTTTTTTCTCATGGGTGAAATTTCGCAAACCTACTTGTATTTATAAATAGCTCGAAAGACGATCTCGACAAAGTCACTGCGTACGCGGTTTCTCCCAACGTCTATACTCGTACGTACGAGTATAAGTACGACGTAACACATGATACAAATATAAATTCAGCATCACTGCCCAATGCACTATTCAATTTGAAAAATCTAGAACCGTAAAAAATGTAAAATGCTAGAAAGCAATTTTCCAAACGAGCTACGAAGTAAAAAAAAAAAAAAAGAAAAAAAAAACATTCCCATAAATAGAAATTTTCGTTTATTAAATCTTATACGAAAAGGATATTTCAGTTGTTATATTCGTAGTCGAATTCAACATCGTATCTTTTATCGTCGTAATGTACAAATTTTCCAGCTGTTAGGTAAAAAATTATCTTTACATCATTCTGATATAGCGCATATATTGCACGCTATTTGTGAATTTCCGCGTCCTCTATTCGAGCGGAGGTTTGCATTAAAATATGCTCGAATAAAATTTATCTTTATTTCGGACGTCAAAAAACACCAATTCGAAAAATTCAGTCCCACAAAGCCTCGTATTTTTACCATACGAAAGCTATTTATCAATCATGAAGTGAAACAGACTAATCGAAAAATATGTAAAAAAAAAAAGAAATAGAGAAAGAAAAGGAAAGAAAAAGAGGAAAAAAGAGAATATGGTATATCATAACATTGAAAACCGTTTTTACTATAAAGATCTTATTTCGATTTAGCGTTCGAAAATAAGATGCAAAGCGTTAAAACGTTATGAATAATAGGTTTCGTTCTTCCGTAACCAGACATATATATTTTTGAAGAGTTGGCGCTTTATTTTTTTTTCTCCATGTTTTTATGTACTGAATATTCTAAACAAACGGACCAAAAAATAAATTAAATTTCCGTTCATAAAACACGCGAAAGGACAGCACTTTTTTAAATTCGTATAAAACGTATTACAATCCGGCCTTTTTTTTCGCAATTCATGCTTCGTCACCTTTAAATAACAGAATATTTTCAAGTCCTGTGAACCGTAACATCTGTTACGAGAATAGTGTACTTTTGCAACAGTGGCCAGTATAAAAATTCAATTAGCAAAAATTGTGTAATTAGTATGCGTGAAGAATTTTTTAATGTTTAGTTTTCGAAGTATGTTGCTATAGTTTTAGAAAAAATATACGTGTGAAAAGGGTCAATTTTCACGTTTGTTTATTATTTTACTTTATATTTTTTATACTAAGTATTGTATTATGAGAATTATGATTATTATTTAGTCATTTTATCGTTGTTGGACTGAATATTTTGGTATTTCAGGGTGTCTATACCGAACACGAAAATCACGAAATAATGAAAAAAAAAAACGAAATCTCGATAAAACTGATTAAATTTCAAAGTTTATCGATAATATTCCTTCAACTATAATTTAAATTGAAAAAAATGTTGAAATTTCAACTTCGAATGATTTCTTTATTCATCTTTTTAACATAACAACTGTCATATGGTTCCCAACTCACCTTGAGAAGGCACCAGACCTTTTTGATTTTTTGTTATTCAAAACTGCCATTTACAACATAGGGTAGATATCTGCCATTTTCAATTCCCCTTCCTCGCTTGAATGCAACCCATTTGACATATTTTTGCGATTTATTGGTTCAGAGGGGATTTTTGTACATGCCTGATGCGAAACTGAGTTGAAAATTCCATTCAGGAAGATTTGAAGCTATATGGCTCAGTTGCCCCGCGTTAGTTTGAATTTTGGGACAACTGGGCCATGGTGATTGGAAAACTGAGCCATTATAAAAAATGACAAAGTTTCAAATTTTTTATGTTGTTTTCCACTAATTTGAGGTAATATTGTAAGAAGTAGAGGCTTAGATACCTCATACGTATCGTGAACTATCATCTTGATGGAAAAAAGGTGGGTGGCCCAGTTACCTTACTTCCCCGGGGAACTGGGCCAAAAATCTCTCCAAGAGTCTGGCCTTCCTTACATAAGGAATGTGTTTCACTCTGAAAAATCAACGGTACAGGCGTACTTCCGTGACACCCCTCTACACCACCACTCGAAGATTAGAGGTTATTCTCCTTAGAATCTCTTGGTAAAACAATTTAATTGAACACTTTTCAAGAGTTGTAAAAACAGGGTTCAATCTCAATCACCCTAACTTACCTTAATATCTAGATGTTTTTCAAAGTTTTACCATAAAATAAAATATTTTCTCACCAAAATAGTCATCCTTTGAATCAGTTGAATCAGTGGTAATTGGGAGGAAGGGGTGAAAGGACCTGGATCCACTTGAGGACAGAAATGTTGAAAAAAATTGAGAAATGTTCAGCTTTTGGATGCCTGTTTTTGAAAAAAATTCGCCCGGGCTTGAACTGCAGAATCTTTCAAAATTGACAAGGGTTGTTGAAAATGAAGAATTACTGCAATTTGCAGATTTAGAAACGATAGAATAACATTGTTCAATTGTGAGATCTGAAAAGTGACAGAGAATTTCTGTACTAATTCTCTTCCTCAACCCTTCCCCCATTTTTTTGAAAAAATTATATTTTTTCAAAAAGTAATCCGTTTAAGAAATTTCCTATTTTTTTGAAAATGATTCGAAAGAGGGAAAGTACACTCCCTAACCCCTTCCCCCCGTTTTGTCCCAGGACAAACATTACAGATAATTCTGAGAAATCTTTCTTTAGTGCTCATTGGCTCCTTACTTGGTTGGAACATAAAGTAAGTATATTTTTAGCCGTTTTCACCTTTTTTTTGGTACATGAACTAACCTACAGGGTGTTCCGGTGGTAGGGCACCGCCTTCAAACCAGAGATACAACTACCTAAACTACATAAATGTATGCATGTTTGCTAACCCCAGGATTTGAAGGGACAACGCTGTGCACTAGTCCTGGTAGATGTTTCAAAACGTCGTAACTCCGCTGATAATATAGATGGACAAATTTTTTTGGAAAAGGTATTGCAGAACTTTTTAAGCTTTACAAAATTCGTTATATTCATGTTTTACCTAATCCTAAAATTGAAGGAGCTACAATGATTTGGAAATTTTTAGGCTTAGTCTTTCAATTTTCAAGTTTGAGTTTTTTGACCTCGACAAAACGAGTAAATAATTTTTAGCATAACTCTAAAATTTAAGGAACCACAATCTATGAAAATATGAAAACCGACATTATTTTCTTGAAATTCACTTTTGATTTTTCAACATTTTTTCAAAATTGCCCCTCATATTTTCAATTTTGGAGTTGCAGACAAAAAATGATTAGCTCATTTCGTAGAGCTCAAAAAGCTTTAAAAAATGACTCACAAAATTTTGCATGATTTGAAAATTGAAGGAATTATGAAGCCTATAAATTTTAAAATCATTGTAGCTCCTTCAATTTCAAAGTTGGGCAAACATGAAAATAACTCATTTTGTGGAACTTTTCAAGTTCTACAAGAAAATTAAAAAAAAATTATATATCAACTGCGGAGTTACGATGTGTTAAAACATCTACCAGAACTAGTACATAACATTGCCCCTTCAAATCCTGGGGTCGGCAAATGTACATACACTTATGTATTTTGTGTAGCTGCATCTCTGGTTTGAAGGCAGTGTGCAACTACTGAAACACTCAGTATAGTCCTTTTTGAATGAAACTAAAAGATCGAAATTCAATATTAAAAATAGGATATTATTACATTTTAATTTCTTTCGATTTCTCAATTTTCCTTCACCTTAGATACAGTACCAAAGAACAACACGTCAACTACATAGGAACCAACTATACCCAGCATTCATTAAAATCGTCGCACCCCGACCTAACACTCCTTATTCGACGATTTTCGGCGAACAAATTGGCCAAAAAATTTCAATACCCGCGTACTTCGCAAATTACACGACGACGCGGACGTCGACGTTGTGTTTTTGAACGCTGCACGACAATCTCGTTCAAAAGGTAATTTTCCGATAAGCTTTGTACAAAAATTAAACGACCTCTGTTGACGTTATTTATTCAAAACAGAAAGGGGAATTTTCAACGTTAGCGATGCGTATAACTTGGTCATATTGTCATTTTCGCCTAAATTATTATTTTCAACGTGAAAATCGTAAATATTTCGCATAATGACGGTGTTTAATACGTTTCGCATTAATCTACGTATAAAAAAAAAAAACCACTCCGCGTACCTACTCGTCCATCCACCTAGCTAGCTTCTAATAAACGTATATACACGAGCGAACAACCGGGCTCGTAATACGCTTCATTAATGGCGATCGTGTTTTATAAAAACATCCGTCCATAACTATCCTACGACCTAGCTACGATACCGTACAGTAATTCAAGATACCAATCTCACCGATTCGAGAAGCGCGTTGCCGAAACGTATAGAAAACTCTCGACGACGAAATATTATAACGAAATGACGTGCAAGACGTCTCAACATTGATAAATGCACTGTGGATATACAATTGAGCTAACTTTTTGTCACAGATTACGGGTTTTTGAATGATACAATTTATCTTAAGCGCGAGAATTACTCGCTTTCGCGAAACGTCGTGTCTCTTGTCGTCTTGTCGTATACTTGAAAATGGCAGCGAAAAAAGCGTCTACTGTTTTTAACCTCGCAAACACCAACCACCGCAACACTTACTTAAAAGGTTAAATACGTTCAAATTATCCTTTTACAACACGCCTGATTCTGATTTTGAATAATAATACCATTATTTTAGCTTAGAACTTCTTTTCACCGATCAATTAAGCTGCATACGTTCGCTACACAATACATTACGAGTAGGTTATATATATATACGTGTATATAGATATACTCGGCTAAATACATTTTCTCGCGTTTTACCAAAATATACGCATACCCGGATACAGTATCTATATACCCCACAAAGGTGACATATATGATTTCCCATAAGTACGTCATTAATTGTCGTATATACGATTTTAAGCAAAAAGTTTTAAGCTCGGCGTCGTATTGATAGTCGCGTCGTTATCTGGGCTTGTTTTGGGAATAATTTTCGACGCATGAATGCCGACACTTTTTTCGGTCACGTTTCATAATATCTCTTTGCAACTGTGACATGTGCTGCCTATGAAGATTTCCCTTAAAAGTCTTATATTTTCCACATTGGTTTAATTTTTTCCCCCAAAGTTAACCTATTTTCGGGCGCGAAGCAGACCAGCGACGTTGGCTTTTCTCATATGCACTATCTATTGATTAGAAAGCGAAGCAATTGTGTGCCTGGCAAATATCGAGATATGTATTAATAAAGGTACGTGTACGAAAGTAGTGTACGGGTTCTAGACGCTAGCGAGGTATTCGCTGCTTTTTATTAATCTCATCCACATAATAGGTCGACTTTGTTCATCGTATATTTCTGGAATGCTTTTTCATAAAGGTAACACAAATCAATGTTTAATAAAAGCGTACCAAACCGAACACGATGTTCGAGGTGAGCTTCAACTTGCAGTCGTAATATTTTGTCCGAATTTTTCAAAAATGCGTATTTCATTGATAAAATTCATTAACTTTGTTTTTCTAATAAGCCACAGGCTGAAATGTTTCCAGTGTATTGCAGCTTAATAGAATGCAAAAGACAGGTACCTACACCTATCAAAAATTTGCCCCATCTTTTTTTTTTTTTTTTTACATGAAAATATAGATTAAGGGTGGCACACATGCAAAGTAGATGGATTTGAAAACAAGGAGAAAAAACTTTGACTGCAAAAATCTCGAAAACTACGCCTTTTGGAAAAAAACAAATCGCTTTGGCAGAAAGAAAATTTCAAGCTCTACAATTCTCACTCTTCGAATTTTTTCTATAAGTCGCTTACTTTGACCAGAAAATTCATGTTGATGGGAATTTTTTGTCATTTTCAAAATGATTGAGTTTGTATATGAACTAAATTTTTTATAAACATGTATTTTCTGGCCAAACGAAGGGACTTATGGAAAAAAATGCTAAGAATGAAAATTGTAGAACTTGAAAATCTCTTTCTGGTAAAGCGATTTGTTTGTTTTTCTAAAAGGCTTAGTTTTCGACATTTTTGCAATCAAAGTTGTCTCAGAATGAATCATAAAATATGACTTACTTTCACTTACAGGTATTTCTTTATCATCACTCCTTTATTTTTGTATGGAGAAAATTTCAAACTCACCTGAAACAAAAAGACAAAACAAAATATTGATTAGCCAATTTTAGAGAAATTTTCAAGCAAATAAAAAACCTAAAAAAGAATATTATCAATTCTCGCATTTTGTTGAGTAAAAAGTCAAAAGAAACGGTTCTATAACTTGATATTTTTTAAATATCAGATCTTAAAATGAGAGTAAAGAAACTCACAATCTCACTCAACATTCCAACAAAAAACACAAGCATATTTAAGAAATGGATGCATTAAAAAAAGTCTGCTCACACCCTCGAGGGGTATAGTCATGAACCGAATTTTTACATAAACATTCCATTTTAAAAAAAATAATAACTGGAAACAAATCAATTTGAACATAACCCGCGAAAAATGTTCTGTTCGACATTCTAAATCGTAATGAAAGAAATTCTACATTTTTAACTGGAGGTAAGCATCAGCTGTGATGGGCGGGACCCAACTTACCGAGTGTAAACGACAGGATCCGACACAATCCGAACCCAAACGAATTCAACAACTTACCC
>FIZU01035289.1:0-10171 GCA_900064475.1 Pseudococcus longispinus
CTACCTATTATAGTTACTGAGAACATTCGCGGACAAACTTTTTTGGCGAATACATAATACCGAATTTTTCTGAAAATTCGGTTAATAATTCATAATTCATCTCAAGTCCTTCATTTCTCGATTTCTCCAGAAAATCTGGGCCTGGAGCAAATTGCCCCCTTGTCGCCTCACTCTCCATAGGCCTCGTTTAAACTAAAAAAAATCAATAAATGGTCCGATGTTCGAAAAAATTTTCCAAATTGCATGAAATTAAACAAAACGACGACAATTTTTTTCGAAAACTCATATTCAAAAATCAAACGACTGCTATTTTTGAGCATTTTAAGTAAAAAAAAAAGGGTGAAAAAGTGTTGGAATTTTGAAATATTTCAGAAGGGAGGAAAATTCACGAATTTCTACAACCAAGGCATGACTTTACACCAACTAGGGCACCGTTAACTCAAAAAGAAATTAAATCAATGTTTGTCAAAAATAATTCGAGAATAATACTAAAAAGTTGAACTTTTCAAATAAATTACTTATCATTTATTGAAAATTCTAATTTTTTAAATAAATTTTAATCAGATGATCTTCCAACTACTCAAATTTTTACAATGAAATGAAATTTTTTTCAAAATTTCTATTCAATGAGGGAAGTTGAACTCGTAAAGCAATGGAATAGAAAATTATACATATTTTTACGCAATATCAGTCAGCAAATTTCCCATTTTACCGTCTTCTCACCTTCCCCCTTCAAGAATTTGAACTCCATACCATGGAATAAAATACACATTTCCTATATTAATATACCTAATATTTGGTATAGAGGTAGTGACGATAATCTGGGCATAATTTTCGTAGAATAAGCTAACGTTTTCTCGATACCTTTCGTGATTTCCAATTCAACTTGGTCAAAAAAACCACATGAATAAGTGTTAAGGGCTCATCTTATACATGAGGATTTTTTTTGTAACCGCAAAGGAGCACTAGGTATGTCGTGCGTACGTGTATATGCGTGTGAGGCGGCAATCGTTAAACATATAACTCGCAGTATAATTGTGTTTTGTATTTTACAACGTGTACCTAAACCTATATGGAGAGTATAGCGACTGTGGCGATGGCGTATATTGAAAAAGCTGATGCACGCCAACATTATACATTATAGGTATAGGTACAGGTACACTATACATAGATAGCTTATACCGTATATAAGGTAGGTATATGTATATGAACACTGAACAAGCGAATCCAATAAAATAGTAATGAGTTCCTAAAATGAATACTTTATATGGGCTATCGTTCGATTGAACCGCACGTAGTGTAGCTCTGAGTCGTCATCGCGACCGGTGTTTTGCGACAAGTATTTAGTGACGAGGGGAGAGGATTTCTTGATAAGGGGAATGGAAATTGGATTACGATACTTGGAAATTTGAAGATTGTGGAGGTGTTGTGAAATTTGATGGATAAGGATTTGCATAGTGAATGTGGGTTTTTTTGGTGTCAGCATGTTTATGTAGCAAGAGAGTAGGGGGGAGGGGGTGATAATGATTTTGGGTGAAACAATAATTTTGACCAAAAAAATCTTTACTGGGTTTGTAAACTTGAATATTTCTACAAAAAATCAAAAACTTAAACTTTTCAGCAAAAGATCATTGAGCCAAAATTAAATGTTTTCCCATTTATTCAACTTCATCCGATTTTTTTGTTTTCTTATTCCAATTAGTACATCTCCATGTCAAAATTTTTTTAAATTGCGATTTTTTGGAAAAAAAATTGATAAAATTTTCGAAATTTTTGAGCAAATTTTTCACAATTTCGATCAACTCTTTTTCAAATATGAATTTTGACTTTTTTTTTTGAAAAAATGAACAAAATTTTCAATAATGAAAAAATTGAGAAATTAAAAACAAAATTGTTTTTTTTTAATATTTAAAATGTCTCTGATATTTACCTATCCCAATAAATTGGCCAAACTTTTAAAATTAATTTGAACTCAGGTGTAAAAGCATTCTTAATTTTTATGAAAAAAAACGAACAATTTGACAAAAAAAAACTTGAGCTTTGGCAATTTAAAATTTTTTTTGATTTTTTATAGCTTCCTGCATGAAAAATTTTTATCATGTCGAATACTAGACTCTGTAAGCAAGGTGTCCATTGCTCATGAAAATCACTTATGAAAAAAATCACGATTTTTTTCAAAAAGTTCACATGGAAAATTTTTTTTTCACTTCAGCTAGCCCCTAAATAAGATTTTGGAGTAAATTTCGGGTTTTCTAAAGGATATTCCCGTTTTGAAAACCTGAATTCTTCTGCTTTTCGTAAGTGGAAAAAAAGGGCATGAAATAAGAATGATATGGGAAAGTCATGAAAAGGTTCAGTATGGTTGCCCGTGCACCAACGGTTTTTAAGGGTTTTCTGAATGAATTATGGGGTCCAAGGGGGTGTAAACCCTCCTTGATGACTGAAAAGTTGGAAAAAATGATAAAATTTCAACGTTTGGAAGTCTAAAAAAATTCTATTACCATAAAATAATGGATATTTTTTGAAAAAAATTCACTTTTCTTACCATTTTTTTACGGGCTGTCTGGCTACGTTATTGACAGGGATTTGGGGAGGGGCAGGGTAACCTGAGTGAGGAAAAATTTGAGTATCCACGAATAAAAAAGCAAAGTGACGCCACTGAAAAGGTTATAAAAAATTTTGTTTGGTCAAACCAGTAAATACCTTCATAGGTAAAATTATTGGTTGTGTTATGCTTCATTTTCCAAATCAGTTTTTTTGTGAATTTTTCATAAAACAATAATAATTTTTGATCGAAACGTGACGTATTAATTTTTCTATCAAGTATTGAAAAAATTTGCAGTTATTAGAGCTGCAAACAAAAACGTTGAAAAATCTCTAAATCGTACAAAATCGGCTTCAAAAAAATCCTTAAAAATCGTCAACACTTTTTTCAGTTTTTTTCAGATCTCAATTGAGCTTCAATGAAAATTTTGAGGTAAAATTCGACTTAGGCTCAATTTTTCATATTGCTTTATTCGCTATTCGAAAAAAAAACATTAATATGACAATGTAATTATCAAAAAAATCAATTAAACAATTTTTCTACGACAAGATTTATCAAAAAGTTGTGATATTTGAGGGCATTTGAGTAAAATCTTTTCGAAAAAAATCATAATTTTTCAAGAAAAATCAGATAGTTTACCATGTTTTTCAACATTTTTCAAAAAATCCACGAAAATACTTTTAAAAATATTCGTACTTTAAAATCAAAATTTCGTATAAAAATCTTCAAAATTTTTCACGAACGTCAAAATTCTAAATTTTGAGAAAAAATTCTCAGTTGAGAGATACCTATGTCTGAAACTTAAAGTTTGACTTCCCCTCTACCCCCCTCCTCCGATCACTGTATGTTAATACAAAATTAGCACGGTCCACTGAAAAGTCCAGTTACACTTTTGGATTCCTACCTTGCAAAAGTGCCTATTCCTAATTTAAATAAATTGAGAAATTTTTAGAAATCGATTTTGAGCAAATTTTTATAAAAACTTCAGCTAATTTTTATAAAAATTTGAGCAAATTTTTTAAAATGAATTTTGAAAAAAAAAATGTGAATATTTTTTTTGTAATCACATTTTCTGAAATATTTTTATTTCATTTTATTTATTTATGGAGAAAATTGTGCAGTGAACCATAAGCAACTAGAGTATAGTGAAATGAGAGATTTTTTTTATATAGATCGAGTCATGGGAGAGAATTTCAGAAAATTATGAGGGAAGTTTGAGGGAAAATCTTTGAGATTGGAGAGCTTGGCATAAGACCAGTTCTTAAGAAAATGGTTTTGGTAGAAAAAGTGCATAGGAAGTTCGACTAATTTAATGAATTGAGAGTGGATAAGAAAAGTAATGTATTTCTTTTTGAATTGAAGTGGGCTAGAGGGAGAAACTGAGACAATATGTGTGATTTTTATACGATTTGATTGATGATTAGAATTGCTAAGATTGTTGCCAAGACTCAGAAATTTCAAAATTTGAGATTTCATATAAGATTTGATGTCCCAAGAAATAGATAGGTACAAATTTTATAGGAATTTCTAAGGCTGAGAGTGCACAGAAAGAGGGGTTGGATTTTAACGTTTACCTATTTTTCTGAATTTCAGTTTCAAGAGATGATAGGTACACTTCTACCCCTCCCTCACTTTCTTCATTATGATTATGGTGAAAAATCACCATTTGAAACAAATCAATCAATCTTTTTTTTTGGTTTAAAAATTTTATTTGGTAATTTTGGAAAATTATGTTTGCTACAGACCTGAGGTTTGTCAAGAAAAAATATCAACTAACGAGTGAAAAAATTCATATGATTTTTTGACTCCTCAAGGATCTATGATTCATTTTTTCTGTTTGAAAAAAATCTGTCTCAGATATGCCCCTTCTTCTTCTCCTCCTCCTAATTGATTTTTAAAGTTTTACCCTTCTCTATTTTATGTATCTACTTACTTTATATTTCCATTTTGAAATTTTGAACTATTTTATTGATTTTGACATTAATCGACAAATTTTTCTTTTGTTTCAGATCCATTCGTTACCAATGAGTAAGTACCTTTTTGAAAAACTTGTTTTACGAGGTGCTTGGCCTATCAAATCTATTCAACTCAACCCACCTCAGGTGGCAGCATATGTAACCATGATGTAATATTCGTCAAATAATTCAACCCTCGAATAACCCTTTACCTACGACACCTTTACAAATACCCCTCTCGCCATCTACTCTCAATACCTGTTCAATACACTTCTAGGGAGAAAAAAGAAAGGACCGGGGACGTCGAAATGAGGAGAAAAACAAGCGTGCAAATCGCGCAAGCACATAAGAGGACGGTTAAAAATAAACAGTAATTTAGAAAAATTGACAGTTTGTAAATGGGGGTCTGGGCCGATCGCTGGGTGGTCGAATATCGTCGTAACTCATCGGTAACTTAATTTCGCGCGTATCGAAATCATCAAGGGAGCCGCACACACGACCGAAAAACTCGACGGGTCGTCGCTGCTGCAGGTTTTTCACGCGTTTTTAAATTCACAATTAGAATTAAAAATGGGTCTGGGCATCGGGCAAAGGATACTAAATACTGAAATCAACGCTCGTGTACGAATTTATTCGATCGTTGGAATAATTAACGGCGATGGCATGTTTAATTACTCGAGTTGTGCGATTAATCGGACTAGATAGGATTTCGCGAGCCAATTTCACCGTAGAAGGGTGCTGGGTGGGGGGCAGGGTGAGGTATAATTTGGTATAAGGTGTTTTATAGTGTGTGGTTGATGCGAATGCCTACAACTATTTCCAATGTGACTGTTTTTTCTTTATCAGGATTGAATATTTAAATACGTGTTCGAATAACAGATGGGAAATGGAACGAAAATTATTCCTAGATAAACCATCCGGGCTTTTTGAAAAAAAGTGGCCTTGGATGGGTTCTTATCGTCCAACGAACATCTGCTGGGGGTTTTCGATAATTTTTAACGATGTTGAAACTGGCTGAGAAGTTGAGGCGACAAGGTTGTGGAAAATTTTACCAGGTGATGGTGAATTTTTTTGGAAAATTGTGTGAGGGTTTGGTGAGTAGTGAGAAAAAAGTGCTATGAGGAGTTGAAATGATAGATGAGAATGTTTTGCAAACGAAATTTCTCATTTTTAGGCTTTGAAGTTGCCTGCGAATCCTTTTAAAAGAGTTCTGTATAAACTTAGCCTATAAAATATGCTTTGAAAAAAATTTAAAAATCAAGTTTTTCTTTCGCAATAAAAATAATTGACGAAGGTATTATATGGAAATTCAATATAGTCGAATTAAATCACTTATAAGAACATACTAATTGAAAACAGAAAATACTATTCAAAGTACGTGTAGAAAGAAAAAACATTCGTACCTGGATTAAAACATTTCCCGAAGTATATTGCGAATGGAGACTCATCGCTTTATAGGTAAAATAGACGCAGATAGGTAAAAAAATGAACCCCAATAGAAAATTGCGATCTTCGATGTGGTTTATTAGATTTTGAATTTTAATAATGTGCAAACGTAAAATTCAAAACTCACGTTCAGTTCGTCAGTGTGTCTGTGATGTTTGATCCGAACGTGATCGCTCCGATTGACCGATTCTTCCATAAATTATTACAGTAACGAAATCGAAACCAAACCGTCATTCGAAAAAACGCATTAAAATTCGCACACACACACCATGCGGAGAGACCGAAAAAAAATGTGCATATAAATTATATTTTTTATTCTTTGTAATCCGTCAACTGAAATTTTTCGTTGGCGGTTAACGCGTTTGGTTACACTTCGCACGGGCCTGCTCCTCTCTCGAACGTGTACACAGTGTACATGATAATTATCTTCCCCTACGCTTCTTTCTATTTTCCTCTATATTATATTTATTAAGGAGAATACGAGAAAATTACCGATAAGACCACCCATTTAATGACAGCTTGCGATTGTAATTCGATGGCCGATTAACGGCGCCATCTTTTGTCTAACTTTTAAATAAGTATCAACGGGTAGTTTATTAAAGAGAGTCGGTCGTGGAATTTGAATATTTTTACAATTGGTCATTGATATCGATGGGTGAAAAGACTGTCGCCATTTTTACACCGCCGTCTTATATCAAATACATAAATTATGCCGATTCAAACGTCACCCATTTTTATTGGGTACCAAAATGTGGATGTTGGTTCGCATCGTTAATCAAACCTACGAGATTAAAAATACCTACCTTATCCTCTCACAGCTTCTTAATCGTCTTATCAAACTTGTTAGAAATTTAATTTAGATTTGATATTGTATTAGAATATGTGTGAGTGTGATGCACGGTTTCGGTGCTTCCGTGTTTATTATTTTAATTGATCCTGCCATAGAATTCTGAATCTTGTTCTATGGTGTTGATTAGTTTATAAGGTGTGGTTTGTTTCAATTTTTATTAAAATGTATGTCGATAATGTGAAAGAAATTGTATCGAGTAAGTATTCATCATTTTACAATTTGGTAAGCTTTAAAATAAGTTTTTTAATTTACCTAGTATTCAGATTGTCATTTTCTTTTTTATCTTCGAGAGTTCATTGCTCGAAATGAAGATTTGTAAATGAAGCAGGTTTTTTAGGTGAATAAAAATGCATTATCAGGTCTTGGAGACTTTGATTATCAAAATTAATGTCTTTCTCATATTTAAAAAATCTTTTCATCATTATCTTCATGATAACATTATGTTTATGAAAATTGAAAAATCAAAAAAAATACGTTTTGCGAAGTTATAATTGAATTTCTGAATCAAAAATTCAAATTCAGAATAAAATAATTCGATATTCAAAAAAATTAAAAATAAAAAAAAATAAAAAACTGAAGTTGTTAGCTTGTTACGTGTAAAAGATCTTTTTCTCGTTGAACTCGTACAGCAGTGTAAATGCCCCCTACGTGATATCGCAATGCCAAAAAAATCAGGAAAAATTTTGTCAACATGGAAATTTTTTCTAAGTTCAAACCTTTTCCAAAATTTTGAAATTAGTTTAAATTAATTTATACCACTTTTTAAACATTATTAATTAATAGTCAACTTCTATTACCACCATTTTGTACATTAAGCTCAAGGTAAGGTCCATCGGGAACTTCTCACGAGTAATTTTCACTTGGAAACCCCGGCATAAAAATATGTCTAATCGAGCGTTCAATTTCACATTCCAGTTTTGCTCGTCTGTATTACGCAGATATTAGCCGCAAAAACAATGGCTCCGAAAAAACAAGAAGGACCCGAGAAAAAACCACTAATTGGAAGAATCGGTACAAATTTAAAAATCGGTATTGTCGGGTTACCAAACGCCGGAAAATCAACATTCTTCAACGTTCTCACCAAAAGTCAAGCTGCCGCTGAAAACTTCCCTTTTTGTACCATCGATCCGAATGAAAATAAGTACCTTAAATTACATATTCGTTTCCAACATATGGCGAGTCTAACTGTGAATTGTTTTCAGCAAGTAGGGTACCAGTTCCCGATCCTCGATTTGATTACTTGGTGGAACATTACAAACCAGCGAGGTATTTTAATGGATTATCATCGAGAAAATGAGAGTTCTTTGATAATATGATGATTTCTCGTTGCAGCAAAGTGCCAGCATTCTTAAACATAGTAGATATTGCTGGATTGGTAAAAGGTGCTGCCGATGGGGAAGGGCTCGGTAATGCTTTCTTGTCACATATTAAAGCTTGTGATGCTATTTTCTACCTAAGTCGTAAGTATTGTTTCATCTTGCATTTGGAGGGACGTTTTGAGTGATAGATTATTAAACGATTCGATGATTTTAGGCGCCTTCGATGACGATGAAATTATCCACGTCGAAGGTGACGTAAACCCGATCCGAGATTTGGAAATTTTACAACTCGAACTTAGATTAAAAGACGAAGAAACTCTAAAAGCCGCCATAGAAAAAATCGAAAAAAACGTCCTGCGTGGTGATAAGAAATTGAAAGCCGAATACGTAAGATTATTTCGTTCGTGAACTTGAATTAATAATGAAATGACCGTGAACTTGACTGTGTTTTATTATTTTTAGGATATTTACATGAAAATCAAAGCACTTTTGATAGACGAACAGAAACACATTAGATTTAACGATTGGACTGCTGCTGATGTGAGACTAATCTACAAATTTTATGATCTCCTTTACGAATAGCTTTTGATGCAGTTTTGTTTTTAGATCGAAGCTTTGAATAAATTTTTGTTCCTAACAGCAAAGCCGGCGATATACTTGGTGAATCTCTCCGAAAAAGATTACATCAAGAAGAAAAATAAATGGTAAATAATTTCGAATAAAATTACTTTTGGAAATTTTTAATATTACAAGATTCCGTTTCCTTTAAGGCTGCCTAAAATTAAAGAATGGGTCGATGCCAATGATCCAGGTGCTCTTATAATACCATTTAGTGCAATTTTTGAAAATAAAATATCCGATATGCCGGAAGATGAAAGACAAGCGTATTTGAAGGAAAAAAACGCCGTCAGGTAAGACGATTGAATCATTGACCCATAATCAATGGACTAGAGTTTAATTTTCGTCAAATTTAGTGCACTAGATAAAATAATCGTCCAAGGATACAAAGCTCTCCAATTACAATACTTTTTTACTGCTGGTCCAGATGAAGTTAAAGCATGGACGATTCAAGTAAGTTTGTATTTCATTTCACGACATGAGAGTTGGGATCTGATACGAAATCGTGTTCTCATTACAAAATTCGTTTATAGAAAGGTACCAAAGCTCCCCAAGCTGCTGGCAGAATCCATACAGATTTCGAAAAAGGATTCATTATGGCTGATGTAATGAAATTCGACGACTTCAAAGCCGAAGGTTCAGAAAATGCTGTCAAAGTAAGTGTTCTACATTTTGTACTTGGGTCATTCCATGCCAATGTGATGGATTCCGCCATAGGATAGGTAAGAGAATCACCATTGTTTCGCCCCCAACCCCTCAGGGGGCTGCGACATGGGGCCTTGAAGTTGCATACAGTGGCAATTTCGTGCTGAGGTATCCGACTAGATCGAAAACCGTTAGACTTAGAGTGAGTCTGTTTGCGCAGTATTAAAGAGCCTCAAAAGTAGATGGAAATTCGTGAATAAAAAATTTTAAAAGTTCAAAGTTCAAGTTTTTTCAAAAAGCTCAATTTTCAAAAATTTGTCACTTCCTTGAGCTATTATTTAAAAATTTGTAAAAATTCAAGGCGATACATTTTTTTATGCCACTTACAATTAACGATGTTTCATCGTGGGATCTCAATGCCCTATGGGGTTCGGGAGCCCCCAAATTTTGACCAAATTTCAACAAAAAAAATCCGGTCATGTGACATATCGTTAGTTATGTTTTCAATGATGCTGATCTCGAATATCAAATTAGTTTTTCGATTCGACCCCCCAGTTCCCCACACTGAGCCATCCAATTTTGAAAAAAATGAAAAAATCATGTCGCATATGATTTGTTAGGTTTTCAGGGTCGCTGATCTCAAATATCGACTCAGTTTTTCATTTCCACCCCACCATGTACCGAAATCCCCCGCAAGACCCAGAAATTTTGTAGAAAGGGAGTGTGGGGGGCACTAGAGTGGAACGATTTTGACTTTTTTTTCGAAAATCGAAACAGCTGACGGCACAAAAGA
>FIZU01035291.1:0-11849 GCA_900064475.1 Pseudococcus longispinus
TTTTGTGGGCGCAGGAAAATAAAATTGTCAGCGACCTTTTTTTTGATGTGTGGTAACCCCGGGTTAAAGAGGCTATGAACCAAGTTGAAACAAAGCAAAAATGAAAAAATTTTTAATGAGGGCAGTGAATAGTACCTAGGTACTTTGAAAACTGAATAAATTTTTTCACCATGACTTTTTACCTATCATTAAAATGGAAGGAGCTAAGTATGTTTGAAGTAAATTCAAAATTCCAAAGTTTTTTTTTACTTTCAATATTGCTTCGTCCTTTTAATTTTGAAATTGGGCAAAATTTACGAGGAAGTATGTTATTCAGTTTTTAATTTACTATAATCACTCTTATGATCGAAAAATAGTTTCGATTTATTTATTTTTTTTTTGAAAGGACATTTTAAAGATGGGCAACATGTTCATCCAACGTTTTTTTCTCTTAGTATTACCACGTTTTTCCAAATCTCGAGTTTGTATCACCTCTCTTAGGACACCCTGTATACATGACTGCTTAAGACGAGAGCAAGCATGTATATGGGTGAATTGGTATGTGCTATTGCGAGAATGGGTGTTTATTCTAAGCTTACCCAGAAGCGTCAAATATTAATTCCCGTTATCGACGCGGTGTGGCGCGACGTGTATCTGTGTAGCAGACGACTTTGGTAAATCATCTGCGGATGACGGAGCCCATCAGTAGCGGTAGCGCCCGATTGAGGTGCCTTCAATATCACCTGTATTCCTGAAGGCGAAATATACTCGTTTGTGAAACCGTCGTTCGTCGTCGTCGTATTGAATAAATAAAGCCGAAATCTCCAAATAAAAGAATTTATTCTCGAGTAGCTGCTAGTTGTTTACTTTGGTGTACCTATAAAGTAACAACACGAAGATGCCGAGGCTCCACGTCTACACTCTACATACGAGTATATCGTAAGAGTAGGTCTATTCTACGTGCGCCCTACACGCTATATGGTACACTAGGCTGGCAGCTTTAAATGGCATCGTTTCTCAAGGTATCAAATGAAGATAGATAGATGTTTCCGAATTCGTGCCACCTTTTGCCTCCAGGACGTTGAAGGAATTTCGATCACGAAACTTAGTCGTACAAATAACCCCGAGTATCGACAGTTTTACGTACGTACCCTCCCTTTAATTGTAACAAAGCTCCGCACATCGTTGTCGGCAATTTTTGTGTATCATGTGAGACGACGTACGTATCTATATCTAACTTACCTATACGTCTTCCTTATTCTTCTTTTCTTCCCTCTTCCCCCGGCTTCTTTCGTACTCTGGTTCGACAGATAATTCGCCCGTTGTGGGAGATTTGCGTTCGCTGTGATGAACTCGTGTCTGCGAGGCATCAAGTAGTTATCGTGTTTGGCAATTTTTAACCTTTTACGGGGATACGTTATAAGGGAAACCAGCCCCGGAATTGGGATTATTGCTTCGTGGTTTACAAGCCTCTTTTATATTGGAAAATAAATATTTTTCTGTGGTTTACTTTACCTACCCAAAGCAAAACCAACCTGTGGATTATATGCTTTTTTCCCTTTTACTTTTCCGTGCTGGTTATCGATAATGTTTAAGTATAGGGTGGTTCGAAATTAATGGGCGTTGTTCTGACCAGTCGTCGATTTATATGGGAAATGTCTTGCTGAATTTGTGGTTGGAGTTGGGGGTTGGATACTTGGGTATGAGAAGTATTCAACATTTCTGTCGACTGTTGAAGTTTGAGCCTTTTTTTCAACGTTTTCTCATCGTAAAATTTGGTAAAATGGGATGGATTTTTTTTTGAGCATGAAAAATTGTTCATAGTTTTGTCTCTGTTGGTAAAATTTAGCGAAACTTGACTCGCATGTGATAAAAATTATTGAAAATATCGCATTGTCAACTCTTGGTGCTATGTTTTCTGCCCTCTTATAAGTCCCTGTTTTTGATAAGAAGCCCCAAAAGAGGGCGAGATTCGGCTTGAAGTTTTGGGAAATTTGAAATTCTGAATTGGATATCATAGAGGTTTTTTTCTACTCTGAAGTTCATTATTTCTGAGCTAATTTTAGACCAAAATTTTGTAAATGCCCCTCGAGCTGGGGAGAGGTAAGGATTAAAAATCAAAATTTTGTTTGAAATTATCGCATGAAGTACTACAATCTTATGTTTTTTGAATTTTTCAAGTCAGTTGTTGATGACATTAGATGCAAACAAAACAATAGGGCCCAAAGGGGATGAAACTCAATCCAAAATGATGGAGAAAATTATCATAAAAATGGATTTCAGACGTCTAAAAATGTGTACTTTGATGATTAATCAAAAAATTTCCAAAATTTTGAGAGACATTCCCTTCCCTTCACCACCCCATTTGAATTTTTAGCCAGAAAATTACTCAGAAATGAATTTCAGAGGTCAAACCCCATGCACTTTGATAGCCAATTGGGAATTTTCCAAATCGAGTGAAGCACCTCCCTTCCTGCATCGTCCTTGAGCATTTATTTGGTGAAAAATGATATTGTAAACGGGGTATGGAAGTTAAAAACATGTATTGTAATACCTCACTCGATAATATCGAAAAATTTTGAGTTTTTATCCCCCCCCCTCCCATCTTTAACCCGGTTTAATTGTATTGCGTCCCAAAATGTATCAATTTCGTCCCGGTACCAGATTTTTTTTTAAGTGGTAAATTTTAAAAAATGTTGGGATTAATTTTTTTAAATTATTTCGATTTTTGAATAATCTTTAATAACCTTCGAATAAACTTTTATTTTTTCAATTACATTTTTATGATTTTTTTCTGAAATTTTGACAATTTTTCGACGTTTTGAATAATTTTTGCAATAATTTGAAAAGGGTTTACTACATTTTTGAGCACTTTTGACGTAGGTAGGGGCATATGATGCAATGTGACACAACGTATCTATCTCAGCGTTCAATAGCGCTACCTGGCGATAATATTTATCACTAATACATCGATCCTAATGATCATTGTTCATGTTGTCGCGGATGATCTTGGAGATTCGTTATCAGTTTTATTTCAAGAAAAGTGTTTTTGAATATTTTTCCATTTTTATTTTCCAATTCGTTTTTCGTAATTTAAAACATAAAGACCAAATGAAAGTAATTAATATTTTATATCGTCTTGAAGAGCATTTTTTTCTGAATCCAACGGTGTATTTGATATCACAAATCGTTAGTTTGCATAAATTATAATGAACTTTGAATGTAGAAAGACCACCTGCTGTAAAGTGACACAATGGAACCAAATTATGGTGTAAAGTGACATATCATTACTTATATTTTGTCAAGTTTGCTGAAATTTCGACATGACACATATGTCGAGCCAAAGTATATCTAAAACACGAATTTCAGATCCCTAGGTAGCAAGGGTGGTTGTGGGTTCCCAAAATGGTATAATTTCAGTACTTCGAAATAAAATTGGAAAAAATGAAAAAAAAATAAACGAATTTGGTCCAAGTTTAGGTTGATGGTATATTTAGAGGAAATTAATGTTTATTTATATTTATTTATTTATTTATTTGATTTTTAGTAAAAAATGACATGTCATTTCCAATTTTGTTTTATTTTAGTAATGTTTAGCTCATTGTGTCACTTTACACCACTAAAAACCGATGTTGTAGTGTGACATAGCATTTTCCTCTGTTAAATATCTCTTCCCTCAATGGATGAATTTTTGATCTCTAACCGCCATTTTGTAGGTATTTGAAAGATCTTTATAAATTTGGTATAAGAACATCCCCTGTAACTTTGAAATTCAGGGGATGAGACAAAAAATAAATTTTTTGTGTCACTTTACACCATGTGCCCCACTTGTATTTTCAATGATTTTTTACGCTTTTCCGATGCATTTGCTTGATGGAGATTTTTTTTCAAAATTTACCCTCTTCCTTCATATTGAAATAAGAAATTTTTTCAAAATTCGAAGAAATTCAGTTACTAGGAACCCCTAGAAAATGTGATGATATCGGTATTGGGATTTACTGATTTAAACATTTTGATAACAGTTCACTTCAAATCCAGTATTTTTATATTTGTAAAGCGACCAGATCTCTGAACAGAAGTGAGGGCGGAAACTGGAGAAAAAACGAAAATTTTAGTTCAACAGCTATTTTATTACAGCTGATGGGAGATGGCATGAATTTTGTAACAAAATTGGGTACCCAGCTGTTTACTCACATACTGCTCCACTTTCAATCGTGTAAAACTATAATAATTTAAATGATGTGGGATATTTTCATAATTTTTATAGCTATGAGTAATCAAACAAAATACTGTTAGTCTAGTTGAGAGGCCATAATTGAAACCCACAGCCTGATTAGTATTACCAAGTACAATATAAATTCGCCACCAATACAGCATTCGCCATATATCGCTTTATACTTTAATAAAAGTCTTTTTCTCGGTATCGTTAAACGTTGGCTGTATTCTACAGTCGTGGGGTGGATAAAGGAGGGAAGAAAAGCACTCGACACGAAACCACGTCGGCACGGCAATAACCATCGTGGAAAAAATACAGCACTGAAACTATTGTCAATTTGTTCGACGGCGGCGCGGCGTCACGTAGATATAAAAATTTCAAAGCTGAAATTTTCATTTATCATCTCGTTTCATTATACGTTCGTCAAAACCATACAACGAACCCTAATTTTCCAGAGAATATCAACGAAAATTGAATTTTAATAAAGTTTTCCTCGTCTGCCGTACCTAAGTATATTATTGTATACGAATCCGCTCCTCTGGTGTAGTAATTTTCATCCTTCTATATTCAGTTTTTTTTTAAATGAAGAAAAAACAATAACCACGTTAAACTGCAGCCTTAGACGGAGCTTTGTCGCGATCTCGCGAAAGGGCGAAGAACTCTCCGGATTCGAAACTCTCCAATAATGAAAAATATTCGCTAATAAAACGAACATTTGTCTGGTAAATATTACCAAGGGGTGTAAAAAAATAAAGGTCGAGCCAAGAGGAGAAGCTAAACTCTACCTATTACGTAGTCGTATATACTCGTACTACCACCTGCAAACAATATGCAGGGGTGGAATGAGATTAATTACATTATTAGAAAAACCAGCTCCCTAATGCACGATGCCGCCGCCGCCAAATGAAAATATACTTCCGAATCTACCTACAGAGTTGTTAACAACAGTGTTACTCAAACTCAAAACACTCCTGTACAATTTTCAACCAACTGCGTGCCATCGTTTGCAAAGATGTATCTACGAAAATGGTCTGTTCTCGGTGGCATCTTAATCGTTCGCGAGCTCGTATGGCGAGCTACGTGTAAGTATAAGTATAGTTTAGTCATTGAAATGACGTACATACGTATACAAAGAACCCAACAACATGTCGCCAGCTGCGCCGCACAACTTTACTTAATCAAATGTTCGTGTTCGTGAACCACGAATTATGTAAATATTTCGCATCCTCGTACACCATAAGTAGTTACTTATTATACATCGAGTTCCAGATTCACAATATAAGAGCGAACAGTAGTTGAGGAATATGTCTCGTTGACGAAATTTCAGTCTCGAACTTGGTTCACATAATAGCGCAAGGTGTCTCAAAAAAAACCTTACACGAGTTTCGCCTTCTGCGCTTCGTCTCGATTATGTGTCAACTTGTAAGTACCTACGGAGTTTCATTTTCCATTACGAAGCTTTTGGCAGAGTAAGAGGCGAAAATTGCATCACAATACGACTAATTAGCGAAGCTCGCGTAGAGACAGCCCGTTGCGCGGTAAAACGTCGCGCTTGTTTTAGACCCCCTAACAAAAACCGCACCATTTTCTCGAACCAGTTAAAATATTAACTCCATAACCTCGTCTAAATATTATGTTAAAAGTCCATTATTAAAATTAAGAGCGAATATCTGCATCATCCCTTCTTACACGGTGGCACGGCATGTGCTACGGCGCACCCCAACATCAGCTTTAAAAAAATCGCATTCGCAACAGTTTACCTAAATTATTTCTCGGCGAGGTGAATGAATTAAAAAAAAAACATCCCCGAAAGTTCAATGGGGAGCACCGTACGGTGTACGCTGTAAGGCGCGACAACCAAATGAGTTTTCATTACCAGGTCTACAAGAGTAAAATAACATTCGGCTATAAAAGTCAGCCATATCGTAAATTTTCCAGCTTCGGCGAAAAAAGCTTCTGCTGCGAGCTACGAGCTGAGCTGTGAGCCTGAAAAATCGTGCTCGAATTTATTTACGTCGTTTTTACCGCAATCCTGGAGCTGAACTGTGTTTACCCACTGGCTAGATCTTTGGATGAATGGATTTCTGGTTTTATCACGTAGGCATTGTTGATTTTCTGAAAAGGTTAGTTCCATAAAAATTATAAAAAGTATTGTAAAAATGTTCAAAAAATCATGAAAGTGTTGAAAATCTTGTCAAAATGATTGAAATTGTCATAAAAATCGGTGAAAATTTGTCGACAATGTTGACGAAATTGTCAAAATTTTCATAAAAATTGGTACAAAAATGTCAAAAATTATTGAAGTCGTCGAAAATGTTGAAAGGTCGAGATTTCCATAAAAATAATTAAAAATATTGTTAAATTGATAAAAAGAAAATGGGAATCGTTGAAAGTTCCGTTAATATTTCCTAAATTTTCATGAAAATTGGGAAAACTTCTTTTAAAGAGGTCAAAAAAATCAAGAAAAGCATCGAAAATCTCGCAAAAAATGTGAAAATATTTTAAAAGTCATTGAAAATTGTTGAAAAAGTGGTTGAAATGCCATAAAAACACATTGCAATATGCACAAATTTTTGTAAAAATCAGTAAGTAGATAAAAAACTCAAAGAGGTTAAAAATCATGAAAATTTTTGAAGGGTTTTATTATTATTTCAGCATTTGACAATATTTTAGGCAACTTTTCCAATTTTTCGTTAATCATTTAAACACTTTTAACGATTTCCATAGTTTTTTTAAACCATTTTTTTCTTACTGTAATGATTTTTATGAAAATTTCAACAACTTTTATCAATTTTTATGACATTTTACCAACTTTTTGGCAATTTCAATAATTTTTGTCACATTTTCAACAATTTTCATGATTTTTTTACAATTTTTACAATATTTACCTTGATTTTTGCACATTTTTCGGCCATTTCAACTGAATTTTCAAATTATCGTGATTTTTTGACCGATTCAATCATATTCTTGATAATCAGGCCCTACTCAAGGAGGTGGGGGTACAAATGGTACAGTTGTCTCCAAGCCCGGGGTGTTAGAGGCCGGGTGAAATAAAAAATGTCATGTTTTATTTGCATTTTTCAATAGAAATTTCCCTCGATGACCGAAATGTTTAAAAAAATGATGAAATTTCAGGTTTTGAATCCAATTTTCTGCAAACATTTTCGCCGCTGATCCCAAAATTTGATGCGTACGACCTGTTGGTGAATATATGGCAATCTGAAATATTCCAAGTCCAATAAGCCATCCAGAGTGACAAAATTTTCTGACACAAAAATTTTCCTGATCCTCAACCATTGAGACATTTATCCATTGAGGTGGGCTAAAATAAAAGCATTCCTCGGATTTTGACCGAATCCAAGGGTTTGATTTATTTTGAGTTGGAGATCATACACTATAGAAAATTTTAAACCCCCAGATCAGAGATAAATGGAGGTAAAGATGCTCAAAGTGGGGTCACATTTGAAAAAAAAGTGGGTTTGTCACTTTTGGGTAGTGCCACTTGCCTGGTACTTTGGTCAGCCCCTGAAAAAGTACAATTTGAGTTTCTACACATCCCTAGGCCATTGATCTCGAAATTAGATACCACTTAATGTCCTTTACCAGGAAGTTTCAGATCGTTGAAAATCGAAATTTTTGAGTTACAAAAAATGAAATACCCTTCGCTTGGTACCAAAACTGGACTTAAACCATCCCTAATTGATGAAAAAAAATATTTCGATTGAAAAAATTTAAATTTTTTTTTTGCAGCCAACTTTTGATTTTCACGAAAACTTAAAATTTCCCAATTTTTTCATGGTGAAAATTGAGTTTTTTGCAAGAATCAAAATTTGGTAACACTAAAAATTTTCGATTTTTTTAATCGAAATAATTTTTTGCACCAATAGAGGTCTTTTAGGTCCAGTCTGCAAAATTCTGCTGAAAAATTTTGTGATTTGAAAAAATTGTCGATTTCTTAATATAATCTTTTAGAACGTAAAACACGAATTTTCCATCAATTTTTATCTCGTGTGATTTTTTTTGCCCGAGAAGCCGAATTTAAATTTGAAAACAACGAATTTGCAGCCTGTACCTATCAAAAAATTACACAGGTACTCCTTTAGTATGTTTCAGGACTTCATCTATCTGTTTGAAACCTCACATTTTTATCTTTCAGTCATTTCTCTAAAATTATTTTAGACTTTTTTTCCAGCCTTATTTTTGAATTGAAATTCTCAAATTCAATTTATTTTACTTATTAAAAATTTTTTAATTTTGAGTAGATATTTTATGTGAGAAGAAATGGAAAAATATGAAATCGAATTCTGCATTCCTGCTCTGTAGGTCAAAATACCCCATTACAATGTTTTCAGGATGAATTTCAATCAATCACTCAAAATTCAATTTTTTCGCTGACTTTATGGCGAACTGAAAAAATTTAGTCAAAAAGTTCAATCTTGAGAATTTACATGATATCATGAAGAAAAAAAAGTAGCTTAATTGGGGTATTTTCACTCACTGAACACCATTCCAAGATTAACTTTCACGTTTGCCTATTTCTCCGCACGTAAATGCACAAAATTCACCAACATTTCGTGTAAAAAATGACGACCAATTATGTCTTCTCTAACGAAGGTTTTCCGAAAAGAATCACTTCTTTCAAATGTTTCGAAATATCTTGTATCTTTTTCACCATCCGAGGAGCGTCTTTTTAAATAAAATATCTACGGTAGTTAACTTCCGACAAGTTTCGAGTATCCTAATTTGTTTTTAACGATTCTAGTGTCCAAATAAATTACAGCAGAATGTTGTCTTTTTTTTTTTTAGCTCTTTCATCTTAAATTTTTCTTCCAGCAGCTTTTGTTTCACGCAACATGGCCTTTTTTTTCCAGTACTCGACTGGTGGAAAAATTTTCCAGCGAAATGTAAATTTGGTGCTCGAAGTTG
Organism: Pseudococcus longispinus; assembly: GCA_900064475.1. Classification (NCBI taxonomy): domain Eukaryota; kingdom Metazoa; phylum Arthropoda; class Insecta; order Hemiptera; family Pseudococcidae; genus Pseudococcus; species Pseudococcus longispinus. Next base: position 9,122 of record FIZU01035291.1, read on the forward strand.
TAACTGGAATCCGAACTAGAATCCATTTACATTGAGATTCATATCTGTGACAGAATTCTTATACGTTTCTCTCTAAACTTAAGTGACGAAAAGCAGTTTCCCCAGAGAGAATGCTTCGGCGTATGGGTAAAAAAATACGCCAGTCTATAAAGACGATGCGATGCCGTGAAACGAACGAATGAATATGAAAATGGTATCGCGAAGTAATAATGGAAAGCTGTACGAAACTGTAGTCATGTAAGAGGATCCGCGACGAAGAATAAGATACGTACGTTTGAATTAATTCGCGATTGTGTTGTCGAAATCGCATTTAATCGTAAATAAATGTAAACTGATACAAAAGTTAATTAGTTTCGGTTGTTGTTGTTGGTGCCGAGCAGAGTGGAGGCGGATTTTACATATTTATAGGTTAGCATGTGCGTTGAATTTGGTATGTAGTCGACGACATGTACAAGCATAGCGCGCCACGTCGGGTAAACGAACATTGACATTTTAGAGAAATTCGAATACCGAGAAAAGGGTGAAATGTGTTGACATCTATAATTACAAGGTAGATATACACGCAAGTGTAGGCATCGGCATCGGTTTCTCGGCGACTAAGAAATAGAAGTAGATGTAGGTAGGCAGCAATGACTACGGAATGTGTAATAATATCGCACAAGTGGCTCACGAATAACGAAAAAGCTCGTAATTTCGATGACGAAAACGTAGGTACGAGTAGAAGGCTCGTCGCAAACGAGATGAGAATGTCTTGTAGTACTTTTAACCCTTAATTCGATCATCGTCGACGACGTCGTCGGGGTCGGGTACAACGACGAGTTGAAATAATCACAATGCCCTCGGACTTATATCTCCCCCGAGACGTAAACAAAATGAATAGTTAAAGCGAGAGAGCCGTAGGTGGGAAAGGGAGCTGCGCCGTGCCGGTACAGAGCAACGAGAGCTAATTTGTTTTCAACGTTTTCCCATCTGAATATACGGTGATCAGATACTGATGAATGAATCGGCCCGTGTGGAAATTATTCACGCCTTTATGGCGACCGGGGCATGGTTTACGTAAGTGCCGATAATGTACCAAATAAACGCGAAACCCTGCGAGGGACTCGGAGACGTGTGTGTAGCACAAAGCGTAACCCTTCTCATATGCGTGCGTAGACGATCATCTTGACATGTCGCAGAATCCTTCATATACGAGTGGCGTGTACCAAGAAGTATGAGATGAACGAATGCCCGTATCGTGTGAATTTTCGTCAATCAAATCGAAATTTAAAAGAAAATTGGCGGTTTACGACTCGAAAATAATTTTTGGGATTGAAAAGTAATGCTCGTCGTTGCATACTGTGGTCAAAAAACCATGAAAATTGTTGAATATTTCATTTATGTAATCTTGTTAAAATTCACATGAAATTTTTTTTAAATTATTTAAAAATGGTCAAAAAATCATGTAGGCCTAAATTGTCGGAAATTCCGTCATACTTATTAATATAAAAATTTACGACTCAAAATAAACAAATAATGATGATGAAAAATTTACAGCGATATTGTAAAATCAGTTAAAAAATCATGGAAACCATCGAAAATGTCTTCAAAGCAGCTCAAAAATTCAGAATTCCTGAAATTTTCCAAGTGGGTACAGAAAAACTAATGTCTGACGAATTGTCCAAAAATCTTCGAACATTTTTTCCAAGCTCAACAAGTCAGAATTTTTAAAACTTTCGATGTGCAAAAAGTCTAATGGCTTGACAAAATTTGTCTGAAAGTCATGCAGTATAATCTCTGAATTTTCCAAATTCAGAAAAGTATGACAAAATGTTTCAAAGTCAAAGTGGTCTCTGAAATATTCTAAAATACTTACAAAAAGTCGGTGGAAATCTGAAAAATTTTTAAGTCCAAAAAAGTCTGAAAAAAATGCCCAAATATCATTTCGTCAGGGAATTTTGTATTCAATTTCGTCCTGTTTTTCACGGATTAGGTCATCCAAAAAGCATAGGTATCCTATGCTGAAAGTTCAAAAAGCCATTAACTTTGTCAAAAATGTTGAAATTACTACGTTTTTCATAAAGAAAATTTTGAAGTATTAGTGTAACGGGTGGGAATCGGCGCGTGGTTTATCGCGAGTACGAAACGTACTACGTTGTAGTAGTTGCGTACTCGCAGGTAAACTGTCGCGCCAAATAGATTATAAGCTTTCCGGTACAATTTTTGTACTCACCTCTCGATCGGGCTATTTCCCGTCGTCGCTGTTTTATGCTCTATTCTTACTTAGATATTTTTTGCCCTCCATATTAAATTTTTTTTTACTCTCTTTTTTCTCTCTTTTTCCTTCGTCTCTCGTAAACCGGCTGCTTCGAACGCTGGAATTTTTTTTGGCTGCGATTACGCGCTTATTATTATTTTCATCGGGCTTCATTAAGTTGCGTCCGGAATAATCTGCATCGGGCTGCATTTTTTGCGTCTGGTCAAGTGGATTCGGCTGGACTCTATGTCCGGCCATATTTTTGAATTTTTTAAAAATCTTGCACTCTACATCGGGCAGCAATATCGCGCCCGGATAAGTAGAACGGGCTGCGTACCGCGTCCGGACATAAACCGCGTCGGGCTGCATTTTTTGCATCCGGTCAAGTGGTTTTGGCTGGATTTCAAGTCCGCCATATTTTTGGATTTTTTTTTTAATATCTACAACGGGCAGCGTATGCGCCCGGTCAAGTAGATCGCGCTATTTTTGAAC
>FIZU01035303.1:0-19129 GCA_900064475.1 Pseudococcus longispinus
TCCGTTCACAATTATTTTTGGCTCGACTAAAAAAATTCTTGCATAATGTAATTACAAAGTCGATAATTAGTCGGAAAATTTCTCATTAAAAAAAAAATTTAGTCGGCAATTTCTCATTAAAAAAATATATTAGTCGGCAAATTTATCCTTCAACCCCCCCTGATTTTTGATCAAGTTTCGTCTCTGGCAACTGTAGCTTTTCTTCAGAAATTCGAGATAAAAATTTAAAGCAAAAAACCATAACGCACTTTCTTTTCTTGTTGAAAAAATCGAAATTTAAACTCGCTTCTTATCGGTTACAAATGGCTGGTAATTTTTGAACCCCGATAAATGTCTATAAAAACAGCATTAATATTGTAAATTCTTTTATAAGAATTTCGTAATTAGCTAAAATTTTTCAAGTTTAAACTTAATTTGATCTATAAATGTCAAGTCAACATTTAAGGCAGCATTACCGCACGTATAAAAATAATAAATTTGAAAAATATTCCCTTCTGATTGGTTAAGAGCATTTCGTACATCATTATAACTTATTTGCCATGCCATCAATAAAACAAGAAATCAATTAGTTTTCAAAAAGTCTGTTTATAATGAGGCAGTTATTAAATCAAATAAAATGAGCTTTGTCGAAATTAGAAAATAAAAATGACTTTAACCAAGAAAATGTATTGTAGAAACAGTATAGAAACATAGAAATGAGAATTAAGGAAACTCGTTTTTGATTGGTTGAAATCTTGAAATGCAATATTTTTTACATCTAAAGCGATACTTTATTTAAAAAAAAAAAAATTAATGAAGGTGTTAATATTGAAGAGTTGAAATTAATGCTTAGAGAAAAACTTTCCACGTTGAAACTTGATCAAAAATTCAAAATTAGAAAATAAAAATGTCTTGTAGTTGTAGAAACAGTTTATTAAAAATAAAAATTAGGATGCTCGCTTTTAATTGGTTGGAATCCTGAAATGCAATATTTTTTGCATGAAGATGATTCAATTAAAAAATTATTTAAGATCCCGATATCAATGAGTTGAAACAAATGCAAAGAAAAAAAGTTTTCAAGTTGAAACTTGTTTCACTCATACGAGCATATTTTTCAAAAATTCATTCAAATTCTGCTACTCGAATGAAGTTGAAAAATGAACATTTTATAAATATTCATTTCTGATTGGTTGAAAATTGAAATACTTCAGTTGTAATTGTTCTACACTTTTAAATATTTTTAAAATATTTTTTTACAAAACAAATCAAAATCTGAATGAACCTTAATGAAAACAAAGTGCAGAATGTGTAAAGATCTAAAAAAGTGTAGAGCAAACAAATGTAGCTATTTTCATAAAAAAATCACATCATTTTAGTTTCTGAAAGCTCAATTTGATTAGGTATTTTTCGAACTAGAATTAGGATAGGTACATAATGAACAAATTTCGGTATAAAATTGATTATTTTATTTTATTAAAAAAATGAAAATATAAACAAATTAAATAAATTATATCTACATTTACACGATACAAATACAAAGAGAAATAAATACTAAAAATAAATAAAAATGCATTAATGATAAATTATGACTTTTTTCACTTTACATTAATAAAACAGCTGGAAAGTACAATGGGTAACGTTACTGCGAATTCATATTGTCGGAACTTTCAACAGGCGGAAGTCTCATACGTTTATGATTTCGACTACTTCTGTGTTCTTGCTCTCGTTCCATACCAAATCTATGGGATTGCGTTTCACTCGAGGGAACATTATGAACCGGATAAGCATTAAAAATATTTAAAGGATTCGGTATCGAATCCGATGCAGGTACGAATAAATTTAATCTGCCTAACCTAGGAGGAGTATTTTGCGTTTCTTGTACCGGCGACATTCTTATTTTATATAAATGTCCGCCGCTACTCAGAAAAGAAGAAGACTCGGGTTTTTGATTGAATAAAGGAGGCAGATTCATACGTTTATGAGTTCTAGCACTTTTCACCGCTGGCGCACTAGACGACGACACCGTAATGGTTTGTTTAGAATGAAGATCAAATTTCCTAAATTCATCTTCGTCTTCGTCGTCGTCGTCATTAGCGTAATCATTATTACTAGCGCTTTCATTACTGAGCACAATATTACTGGAATTGCTCTCATCTAGATCTTCGTCGCTATCGTCTAAATCGTCGTCTAAATCTATTTCTTCGGAAGAAGAATCATTTTTCTTGGTGCTGCTTTCATCTTCTACGTCGAAAACACTAGCTGCGGTATCGACAACGTCTTCGAAATCATCTCCGTCGTCGTCATCTTTTGCTGGCGCTTTCGTCGTTGGACGATTGACTTTCAAAGAAAGAGTTGAACTTACAGTGTTCACTTCCATAAGCCTATCACTAATTGTAGTTTTGGTATCGGAATCTACTTCATTGTATTCGTTATCCGGAGTCGGTTCTGTACCGGCGGCGCTCTCAATCGTAGCTACTTGAACCATATTATCGTTAGATGAGTTGGCGGTTTTGGTGCCATCTCCCTGCATTACACTGACCGACACTGATGTCGAAGTGACCGGTTCGAAATCTCCATCCGGGGTCGATAGGTTGACTGGAATGTAAACTTTTTCAGTAGATTGGAATTGTTGAGTCGTTGGTACGTAATAATTGCTAATGGTGTGTTGTTCTTTATCGTCCATCGTAGAGACGTAATTATTTTCGGTAGTTTGTTGCTGGTTCAAACTATTCACGTATGTTTTATCGGTTGAGATTTGTTGAGGAGATGCGTATACTTTTTCAGTCGATAATTGAGGTACAGTAGGGATATAACTTTCCAAAGATTGTTTAATCGTTTGCGGACGTATACGTTCGGTTGGTTTGTACTGCGAAGGAGAAATATAAACTTTATCCAACGTCGACGCCAATTTTTCCGAATCGGAAGTCAAAACTCTATCAGAAGTCGTGGAGTGTTTCTCCGAAGACGTAATGTACAGCTTATCAGAAGGTGGCGAAATATAGACTTTATCCGATGATAAATTCGGTGTCGTGACAGGCTTTTCGGTACCTAATGGTTTCAAAGGAGTAGAAAGAACTAATTTAGTTGTCACTACTCTATTTGGTTTTGCTTTTTTTGATGGCGCTGCGGTGGTTGCGACTGGTTTCGCGGTTACGATTTGTTGAGGCTTATAGTTGATAGGAACTCCGTTTACGTTATTCTTTTTTTTTTTATTCGGCGAGTCTGATTCAAAGAAGCTGTCCAAAAATTCGTCGCTCAGTGCTGAAAATCCGGTGTAATCCGCTTCGCCAGATTCGACCGTGTTTTCCGATTCGTTCTCGTCATCGTCTTCTAAGCCGAATACATCGTCGTCTTCGTCGTCATCGTCATCTTCGTCGTCGTCTCCTGGTAAATCGAAATCATCGTCGTCGTCGTCGTCATCGTCGTCATCTTCGTCGCTTGGTACTGGTTTACCTGGTTCGACGTTAATACCTTTTGGGCCGAATTTGAAACACGATACTCGAAGAGCTGCTTCTACGTCGTCCAAGGCACGTAATTCGAGACCCAGACAGGCGCGGATTTGGTCACCGTCTCTGGAAATACCGTATATTCTACCGCAGAATTTAGATATTCCTCCCGGTAGTCCCATGCAGATTGGGCGAGGTTTTTTACCTGGGAAAATATTGAGAAATTAATGGACTTTTCAACAAATTAAAAATTTAAAATAATCTATAACAGGAATGAAAATTTTAAGCATCATAAATAAATATCGCACATCCGAAGTAATAATGTCATATTTCAAAAAATTGAATTTTTGGAAAATAGCAATTGAAGAAATTCTTACATCTCGAACTTCATTTCAGGCACAATCTTTTGATCATTTCATTAAAATTTTTCGACGTTGTTAAGTGAAGTATCAATATGGATATTTTTCATTTTTTTGATAATTGCAAGTACATTCTGAGGTCATTTTACTGAGAAAAATCAAAAACAACTTTAGGGGTGGGAAAGGCTTAACTCAAAATTTTGTTTTCAAGCAGGTGTATGTTTTCAACCCATGGAATTCTATCTGAATTAATCGTCATTCCTCTTATGTTTGTTTTTTGCATTCGCTAACATCAAAAACAGAATCAAAAGGGTCCAGTAACGTATTACAGTTGATACCTCGTTCAATTACATCGATAAATTTTAGATTTTTGATCCTCCTATTCCAGAAGTAAAAGTAACCGCCGTTTCCAAACTACCCATGAAACTATAAAACATAGAATATGCTTTTGCTTCTTTAATTTTTAAAGTCCATAAAGACTTGATATTTTTAATTTTCTTGACATTTTTCCAGTTCTAAAAGTCCAAATTATTTGTTTAACAAAATGTCTAAAAGTCAGCATTGTCTCTGAAATTTTCAAAGTTCAAAAAAGTGCGACAAAATCCAAGAAGTCTGTCTGACAAGATTTCACAAAACTACCCTGATTTTTTAAAATTTGTCTAATCTGACAAAATGTTTAAAAGTCAGCAATCTCTGAAAATTTTCCAAATTCAAAAAGTCAGTATAAATCTTACAATTTTTCCAAGTCCAAAAAAATCTGACAAAATGTGTAAAAGTTAAGTTTCTATATTCAAAAAAAAAATGACTCAAAGTCAATGGAAATCTGAAAATTTTTTCAAGTCCAAAAAAGTCTGACATAATGTCTAAAAGTCACCGTAACGAAATTTTGTCAGTTTTTCCGCGAGATTACCCATAGCAAAAACATATTCTATGCAAAATTTCAATTGTGAACCCCCTTCCCCCGGGTTCAGTTTTTTTTGATAAAATAACATAAGAAACGGACTCGAGAGGTCAAAAACCCATTCAGATGAAAGATTATGAATTTTGATCCCTCGCCCCTTAAGTCACCTTTTGGGGCGTGTTGAGGTAATTATTTAGCTCAAAATTGTTGATTTTGTGTTGTTTTCTGTGAATAATTTTTTTTGAGATATGACTTTATTACTGCCAAATACTGTCAACATTCTCGATTTTGGGTTATAATATTTACGTGGGGTGGAGGGAAGAGGGAGGTGAAATTTCGAAAAAAATTATCGTCAAGTGATGAGAGAGTGAAAATAGAAATCAAAATAATATTTAAAAAAAAACTTTTTGGGATACCAGCATGACCTTATTACTCCAGATGTGCGACACGTAAGTAGGTGCATCGTTAAACTCACCTGATATCGTAACATTTCGTAAGATTCTATCTCCAAAGCTCATAGTTACCAGCATCGAGTCTCCTTGGACGTACTTTAAACTTGCACATCCTGAAATAACCAATTAAATTACTTTACAAGCACGAATTAAATTACCTAAGGTGTGCGTAAGAATTAAATCTACCTAAAATTAAATTACTCAAAATTTTCATACACCTATAAATAATATCACGTTGCGATGGATTGATTTATTTTGGGATATTTGGCACACAAAGTGTAACGGTAAAATGTGTAATACAACGAATCACACCGAATGTTCAACTCGCCATAACAAATGATTAGATTTTTGTCGTAACTGTCATTAAACTAATGACAAAAACAGTTACCCTAGTATCGCACCGCAATCAATTTTTCATTGGTTGGCTTTTTTACTGTTTTAATACGAGCATTTCATCTACTCAAAATCTTACTCACATTTCTTTCGATGAATTCAGGACGACTCATTAAACAGTGTACGAGTATGTCGAGAGTATAATAACAGGTTAAATTAGTATCATCAGTTATTTTAATTTTCACGCATCATTAATAACATTTAATACCTATTTGAGATGTTTGGATAGAGCCATACGGAAATTCTGGGCTAATGATTTTTTTCGTTGCAGCAGCAGAAGGACTAAATAGGTATACTTGTGAGTCCGAGAGTAATTTTTTGCACAAAAATGTAAATAAAATATTCTACTAAGTAACGTATTATGTTAATTTTTGCCAGTACAGTTTTTTTTTTCAAGTCGAGTCCAGTATTAAAAATTTTTACCGTTATTTTCATAAAATTTATGTACATCCACGATGCGTAAATTTAAATAATTTAATGTACCTATCTACGTACGCGTATATACCGTTTCTGTCGAGTGAAATAATTTATATTTAAAATCATATCGAATCGTTAAAATGTGATAGCGAATTAAACATAATGGATGATGTTTACAGGTGTTGATATAAGAAAGTAAATACACACATGAAGAATGCATCGCAGTGAAAGTAAACTTCAAAAACAATATCTACGTATTACCCTGTATACCGATGGAAGAAGGGAATCACGATGACATTATCACGTATCATAGACGAACGTTTATAATACGAATGGGCATGAGCTACCTACAAATATTTGATACTGATTTCATTCCGGTTATGCACTTGGAGAATCAAAACGACTTGGAGAGCTAATGAAAAATGATGCCGAGTACCTTCCTTTTTAATTTCATTATTTTTAATTTTTATTCTAATTCGAAGATGGGACAATTTGCTACGTGTTACCTATACGAATATTAGATTAATCTAGTGTAATAATGTTAATGAATTAGATTTAATTACGTTAACGAACCAGGTCCACTAACTGGAACAACAGGTAGTGAAAAATCTCTGCAACAATTGCACGTTAAATTTGAACAGGAACAGTACCGATTTGGTGGATTCTGTCTTTCTTTTCGCTGGTCTTTATCGGGAGATTTTTCCAACTGAGATTTCCATTTTGTTCCACCTTTTGGATCTGCAAGCATATTCGAATATGAGAATTGGATATTTCGAAGTGGTATCGTTAATATGCAAATTTTCAGAGATCCAACTGATAATAATTTTCACCTAGAAGAGATAGAAACTAGTTTTAATCGTTTGGGTGAATTCGAATTATCGAATAGGCACCTACGCGTATCGCAGGTTTATAAGGTTTTAAACGTTTTGAATGTAAAAACGTACTCACTTGAGTGTAGTAATGACATGAGTGGGTTCACTTTTACTTTTAGACTTAGTTTCACATTTTTCAAATTTAATTTTCCACATAGTCTGACTGGGTCTGGAGAGAATTATTTTACTGATAACAAATTGGGACAATATCTTCGCGAACATAGATTCCAAAAGAATAAGAAAACAATTTACTGCACTATTCGAACTCAATGGCAATGCAGTTATTAAAATATAAATCAGATTTACATATTTTGCAAAAATTATTAATCAAAGAAAAAATTAATTAGAAAATGATAAAGTTTTGGGAAACATGCGCGCGCATATAATTGTCACATGTTTACTTGTGATAAGATTATGCAGGGTGTCCTAATCATGCTGATAAAAACATCGAAAATTGAAATTTTGAAATCATCTTTCATTTCATATAATTATGTTAATCGTTGTATAATCAGTGGCAAATGACTTAATAATTATTAATGATTGACTTACCAACATATTTAGAAGCTGCGAATGCGATTATTAAAAATATCAATAAAAGCTCAAATACTGTAGAGAGTTTCATTCTCTAAGAATTTGAGTCTTCTTCGTTTTCGTTTCTTCGATCGGTTTGTGGTTTTAATTTTCAACTCAATTCTGAAACATATTACAAATCGTCAAGTAAGTAATTAGAAAAACTGATTTCAAAATTTCTCAGTAAATATAATTATTTCAAATGTTAAAATCTTCATCATTATTTGTGTTGCAGATTATGCAAGCAAATTGAACACCACACAATCATTTAGCTTATCAAAAATTCCGAAAATTGTTTCAAGCATAACATCAGAATATCTGAACCTCAGTCTATCAGTGACGGCGAGAGCGGAGCAGGGCCCGGTACAATTCTTTTGCGGGCCCCCTTCTTTTTCATTCAATTCCAGCGCCGGGTTGGGGATTTAAGTAACCTGGACCTGGGGTCCAAAATTTGTGCAAATCCTTGAAAGAGGGCGAAAAATTTTGCTAAAAAATATTCGAAATTTATTTTTTCAATTTTCCTAGCCATCACTGAATGCGGATTTATGCCAATAAAATTTGAAAATTTTCTTTTCGTTTTAGTACTTTGACGGTTTACCCATGGTTTAGCCCGCGGGCCTTTGAAAAAATCCGGGGCCGGGACAAATGCACCCTCTGGTCGCTCCTCTCGCCGTCACTGAGTCTTAGTGTTACGTTGAGGTAGGTTACTTATTATCAACAGTTTTCGTTCGTCCATAAGATTGAAAAAAATGTTCTTCAAAAAATTGTTGTAAGGAATTTTGATAATCACCGTTAAAAAATAATTTGTTATAGATAATAGAAGAACAACCTATAACGAGGGGAAACAAGAGTACCTACCTATAATAAATCTTTGTGTAATAGAGCAGTAACCGAGCGAGTATAAATAATCGCGACTATCGTCGTTTACCTATTTAAAAAAGGGCGTACATTGTCAATATGCGCGGATACGTTTTGTTAAAAATTCTCACGTGAAAAAGATAAACCATAACCCAATTTCAAACAATCCTCGCCTGTGGTTAAATTTTTATCAGACGTCAGAGTATCCACACTGTTGTTTTGTTTAATATGGTATTCACTTTAATGGACGGTCACTTTCATTTGAAACCATAAATTACGACATTATTTCAAATTTTGAAAATATTTTGTAGGTACTCCTGAGTCTTGATGATGATAATGATATGTATTTTTCGTAAGCATGGTAAATAGGTCGTTAGTGCACCGTCTTTTATTAGTACCTATATCTGTCATATTCTACACAAGTAGCCGTACGTATTCGTATATCTTATTACTTCCGTTAACAGAGTATAACGAGTACGAGTGTTTTTTTCACTAATATATGTACATACATCACATCACACATCGAAATTAAGAGATAGATGAAAGTTTGTTTTCAGCTATCGAAGGGTACCTAAAGCAATCAAATTGTTTCTACCCTCTACATTTGAAAAAAATTCAGTATCTATCATAGCTTCGATTAGATATGTACATTCATCAATTCGTGAAAAAAACGAAAGTTGCATCTTGAAAACGGAATGTAAAGGATGACGGAGCTTTACAATAGCAACTAACTATGTTGACATAACATGTCACAGACGAATACATTTCATACGGTGCACCTTTACAATTTTAGAATAATGCCCTCCATACATCTCATTTAAAGTTACCTAATGCTAATGACTCATTCATTTCTCCTTATACTCGATGAGTTTACGCGAAGGAAATGTTTTATATCAAATCTCAGTTTCACAACTGATCAATCTCCTTGTTTTTTTTAGCTCATCGGATTCAAAAATGCAGAAAAACAGTCATCGTACAATGCCAGAGCACGTTTCAATGCAATTCATTTATCGAAATAAAACATACATCGAGTTAAATTAAAGAATATACGACTGAATACGCGTCTGAGAAAGTCAAACTGACTTTCACTTCGAATTCGTGGTTCAAGTCTATAGAATAAAGAATCCGGCACGACGTCATGGACAATATTCCGGTTTATCCACCTCCGTTAAAAGTTTTATTCTATTGGACGGTGTTCTTTGAAATTTCATGAACGTTCGACGGCTTTATTAACCTTGGAAAAAGTTTCGTCCGGTGTTAGTTTCGGTGCCCGGTGGAATCGGTCTATAGAGTATGTAATTGACATCAGAAAACAGTTTACTAAGTGATGTCAACATTACTTTCAAACGTTGGGCGAAAGGAAAGAAACCGTTTAATTACGTCTCGTCTCTTATACTATACAGTTTCAGATGTGTAAAAAAATTGTGTTTTTCTTCGAAATATTTTCACCTCTTCACTTCTTTGACTTCTAATCTAATACCTATTGTACCCGAGCCGGCAATAGATACCTTTTTTTTTAGAAAGTTTCTATTTCAATACGTTTATGGCCTTGAACTACTCAATTCCAATGTTAGATGATGGGTTTGAAAAAATTCGAATTACATCGAGGATTATTTTTTTTGTAAAATATTGCGGTATCACTTTCCAACTTCGCTATGTGGATAGGTCATTTTATTGATTTTAAATAATATCTGCAGGTTTATCATTTTCCAATGAAATATTTCCAGTGGGAATATTTGAATGTACCTACGCGATCGAGTCGGTTTATTTTGATTGATAAAAAATTTCCTATACTTTTAAACGTTATCTTTTTTACTGCCTTTCACTTCTCGTCTAATTTTATTGAGGTGATGACATTAAAAATAAACATTAAAGGAATTGTGGATTTTTAAGAAGATACGCTTTGTACTAAACATCCATTGAAATTCTTTGCTTTACTCCTATAATGATAATAACATTTGATAACATAGCGTTGTCATTCTTGCAGTGAAAAAAAAACTGATTCGCAGTATATTTCAATCGTTTTCGCATCGTTTATGGGTCTATAGTTTGTATTTTATGGTCTGTCTCTGTCTTCATAAAAAAAAAAAAATGGGAAAAAACTAAAAAAGAAAGGATAGAACAAAGTTATATATTTGGGATAGAAAGAGGTGGGTAGCGTTGCCAAAATGTAAACATTGAAAATGCAATCACGTGATTGGTGGCTTTCATTATCAATTTTTAATTAAAAATATATTTTGGCAACTGGTTTCTCAAGCTAAACAAGAGTTCAAAGTTAATGGATTGTGAACTTTAACGTATTTTTCGGCTGTATGTAATGACTAGATGTAATGATTTCTAGATTGTGTGATACAAAATGTTCGTTTATTTTCATTTCCAAGAACTTCGCACTCAGCCACCCTCTCATCACCATCGAAGAAAACTCGTTCGGAAGTAAGTATTCATTAGCATAAAAACTGATCACAACATGCTACTTAATTAAAAAACTATTTTAGTGGAATTCTACAAAAAAAAGAAAACCTACCATCAAATAAGACCAACTCGAATCACCCATGTTTTTTACAGTCATCGTCTTTTTCAGGTCTCATTCATTGTTCCCTGCGAATACTCTCACGTTAAATCAATCATCCCACTACCGTGTCCTTGTATACTTTTCCATCGAACATGCAGTAAATTTAGTTCATCAGCGATCAGATAGCTGCACATGCGGAAAAATAGGATCACTGGGACGATGAACCGAAGAATGCAGAGGACGTTTGATGAAAAAAATCCACGAGAACAGCTGCGCATTGTAGGAGTCACGTTGGTTCGATCCACCGTGAAATGATTAACATAAACTGATTCATCAACTTTGTGCAAAGTTGCAACTGATGTAATCGAACCGATCGAGTGATATTTTCGGAATCAAGCTGACAAATCTACTTATTCACGAGTTTCATCATTCGGAAATTTCTTCCTATTACTGAAGTTGTTTTAGAGCTATACTGGAAAGTACGTATACCAAAACACCAGGATGTAAAATTAGTTTCTCAATGTTTATTCTTCGAAAGAGATTAGCACTACGGTGACGTCATTCATATCGTAAGTTTGATAAGAATCAGTGTATGAGGAGATCCTATTGTTTGTGTGAATTCTATTCCGGAAAATTATTGCTGTCACTTTCCCCTATTTAAAACACGTACATATCTAAGCGTTGTTATACCGGAATCGAATATTGTAATGAATTTTCATCTACGTTGATTACGTAAAATATACGTAGACGTACCTAGGATTACATGTATAATACTTATTTCTAATTCTAGTTAATTTTCTTTCAAGAAAATTGAGAAATATTTTTGCTGCTTTTTTTATCAGGACCGACGAATTCCAATTTGAAAATGAAAAACCGATTCGTACCTTTAATGGGTTTTATAATGGAGTAGAAAGTTAATTGAAAACACTCGCGAAATCTTAAGCCATAAAAGTCTCTGGAAACTGTGGTAAAATACTCCATTTTGGATACTTAACTTATTCATTAACCATGTTCAGCTTGGTTACCAAAGCGCATTGTCACTTGTTCAAATTACAGGTCGTTATCAGCAGCGGTGCGTTCCATAGTTTGAAAAAGGATGTGCATATTTATTAATTGAATACGAAAGTATTGAAAAAGAGATATCTGCTGTCCTAAAATCAACACTCCACCGAGTATCCTTTTCAACTTCACAAATCCGAAAGATAATCCGAGAATCGACTCGAGCATTGAATGAAATTTGAAATCGTTGATAATACGTATCAGCTGATATTCGAAAACCATCGTGACAAAAACCACAAAGTACGTACAAGAATAATGCTCATGGTTGAATATTTTAAACATTCTAAATTCCACAATATTGTGGGTAAAAATGTGCAAAATTTGTGGGTACACGTCTAAAATATTAGGAATTTATGACCTATATTAAAAGATCTAGGTATGTGTATATAGGTACACCCGTTCCGTTGATAAAACATCTCGATCTATGGCGATTAGATACACGTAAACAACGAAAAATATTCGATCAAGTATTCCAAATTCACAACGAATCACCGAACTTTAAAAATTTACCAACATTAAACGTACGATTACTCGATACTCGTCGAAAAAAAAGGGTTGGAATTCCAATCCGAAAAAAGAACAATTACAATCTAATCATCTTTATATACCTGGTGTAGAATAATCGCGCATTTTTTCGACATTATCGCGAACACAATACACGAACTAATTTTCAACGCGTCATCTTAATAACATATCGGTGAATAGATAAATTTAATAAAACAAAAAAATCAAAACGCACTTACCAAAATACAATATATCCGGATATATATGTTGAACAACAGGTGGCACAACGCGAACAACACCGGGTTTGATTACTTTCCTTGAACTTGTCTGAGTGAGGTATCCAGTCTTCCGTGGATACACGCTACCGATGGACTTAAAATCGGTGCTGGAGTGAGGAGACTTCCAGAACCATCATATCCTCGAATAAACGAGGTCAATGGGAATGTATGTCAGTATTGACTCGTTGCACTTCGAAACGAAGAATCACGTATAAACCGGCTTCTTACTTATTAATATTATTGTATTTCCAATTAAAGATAAGAGTTCAATGCGTGAGGTACGTTAAAAATTATAAATTTGCACGTGATGATAAAAATGTAACGCGATAAATTCTACGGGGCTTAGAAATTAAATTGCTTTTTTATTTTAATGCGCGGGGTTTCTAATTTCATCTTCGCAGAAGACAGTTTTGGATTTTTAATCGGCGTGGAATTAGATTGTGTACGTAGTAAAAGTGTTGTCGTATTTTTTTTTTGCAAATTCGAGTTCTTTTTTCGATTGAGAGATTTGTTTAGTTTAAAAATGGCATCAGTCTAGAGTCTAGTGAACATTATTTAATAAAATAAAAATTTTAACGGTTCTAAAAATGTAACCAATTTTTTTTATTGAGAAAATTTTACCAAAAAATTTTTTATGAAAATTTGTCTTATTTTTGATGTAAAAAATGTATGATTAATATCAATTTCAAATTAATTTTTTATTCTGAAAATTTTGAATATATTTTTTTGGTCAATTTGAATTTCCCCGGATATTAAATGAGTAATAATAGGAAGAGCCACCTACATTTATTTTGTAAAAATTTTCATAGCTCGAAGTAGATAGGTGAAAAATAGAAAGAGATCAAAAAAATATAATATTGAAATTTATTTTGCAGAAATGAAATAAAATTTTAGAAGAGTTTTAAAATGAATAGAAAATATTCGAAACAAATAAAATAACAAAAAAAAATCACAAACACCTAATCCAAAACCATTCAACTTCATAAAACAATTCTCAAAAATTTAAATACCTACCTAATATTTACCTACGTACTACACGTGCACTGTAAATGTGTGTAAGTAGAATTTCGATTGTGTATTTTTTTAATCAACCCACCATTCAGCTCTTCAATCAAGCAAGGTTCACCAAAAATTGCTCAATTAAGGCGCCATTATGATCATTGCTAGAAAGTGAGCTCTCGTTTTAAAATCTTTGAAATGATGATTTGATATTTGTACGTTGAATTAGATCCGCCAGCAGAGATGCTTAATTGTGGAAAAGATTACTAGATTGACAAAAATAACTTCTTTAATGACTTGTCGTGCTCTCACAGTTTGATGTTTTCCTTTCTCACCTTCCTTACTCTAGATTCAGAATCCTTATATCCGATGCATCTTCAAATTTTCCACACTTACCTTGAAAAATAATTTTGATGATGCAAAACAGACATCAGTTGTCTAACAAGGTAGGTACTCTTAACGGTATCACAAAAAGTTGGATAATCAATGCGTTCGCTTTTTTCGTATTATGTGACATATTTACAAATACGAATTCGGTATTAATTAACGGCGTTATTTTTAATTATAACATCGGCAGTCAAGGTCGATCTGTGTGATGTAAAATGTAATTCAAAGGGAGCGAATGGAAAAATTTGGATACTTTGATCTATTTTAATAATCGTACATTTCAAAATGTCATAGTTAACTTTAGGATGCTTAATGTTTATTTTATCAACTCAATAGACGAACACCAACCTATTTTTACTCATCCAATTATGAAGGAATTTTCATTTTTTCCCCCATTGAAATTACAAGTTTAATTCATATTCTGATTTAAAAGGGATCCCTTTAAGGAATAAATTTCCAAGTAGACACGTAGGTGAATAAATAAAACGAAATGTCCATTAAGTAGGAAAAAAGAAACATGTTCTCCCAGCAATTTTTTTTTAATGAATGGTCATATAATTACAGATATTTTTTGACAGCAAAATTGCCTGATCATGAATGCAGGTGATTCATAAATTGCATGTAAATAATCGACTGTCTTTATTGTTTCAGATTCAGATTGCATTCATTAAGCAGGTGCTGGCCAACTTACCTTAAATACACGTCACGATGTATTATCGCCATCTATTTTTATCTCGAAGAAAGAATTCATCAACCGGTTGCAACCGAAACGCGATCTCTTGAAGAATATATGAAATATTTCGTTGGATAGAACTTGTATTTGAAAAAGAATGTTTTTAAATTGAACCAGAACATGTTTGTAAGTAGACAGTATTTGATTAAAAAAATTTCATTGTTGAAGAGCTAGGCTTATTCTGAAGTACAGCTTAGTACATTTTGTGTAGCTCCAAAAATGAAATAATGTCGATCACTTATCAACTTGTCAAATTTCGAACAAATGATTGCGATGAGTCACGAGTTCTTTTTATTTTTTGATTCTAAAGCTGAAAAAATTCTCAAGTAAAAATCTACTTACGATTAAAATCATTTCGAGCAAAATCAGATCAAAGGGCAAAATACGGCTGAACTGACATGAAATAACCCTAATTTAGTCACAAATCAAGAAACAAAATTCAGTGAAAATTATTAAAAATGTTACAAAATTTTCCATAAAAATTATCCAAATAATTGTAAAAATGGTACAAAAATCATGAAACTTGCTGAAAACTGTGTAAAGTAGATATTTAGATTTTCAGAAAAGTCTGTTTTTTGACCATTTTTTTTCACATTTCAAATGATTTTTATGAAAATTTCAACAGTTTTCACGAGAATTTTGACAGTTTCCGTGGATTGTTGGCAATTTCTTCAATGATTTTTACTTTTTTTTGTTAGAATTTTGTGTGTTTAAACAACATTTTTCACAATTTTTTTCATATTTTAAATAATTTTTGTGAATGTTTTATCAATTTTTCAGAGATTTTTGAATGTTTTCATGATTTTATAGCCATTTTTACGATATTTACACAATGTTTTATGGCAATTTTTATAATTTTTAATTTTATTTTCAACAACTTTTTTCACTTTTTGACCATTTTAACCACATTTTCAATAATTTTCATGATTTTCAACCGATTTGATTATATTTGAAATATTTCAAAAAATTTTACGTTGAAACTTTTTTTTCTAAATGAAGTATTTTCATCTAGAATCACAAAAATTGCAACATTTCAATTTCCAAGTTTAAAAAAATTTAGATTCAAGACAAAGTGAAGTTACGATTTTTGACCAATAATTTTAATCATTATTTTGATCCAAAAGTTACACAAATGATATTACTTTGATTACAATGATGAAAAAAATGGCGAAAATTAAAATTTGAAATCAAAATTCAATGAAGTATAATTTTCGATTCGAAAAAATTTTTTCTAATCATTATATTGATCTCAAATCACAAAAGTTGCAACGTTTTGATGTCAAAGTAGAAAAAAGCAAATTTTAAACCAAATGTCACAAGAATCACAATTTTTAAAAAAGTCATGAATTTGATTCAAAAGTTATAAAAATTTATTCGGTTTGAAAATCTGGGGTAATCCATAATTTTAAATGGAAATTCATAAATTATTCGAAATTTATGACATGAAAATCAATTTTTGAAAAAAATCATGATTTCGAATGAAAAGTCTCACAATTAGCTAATTACATAAAAATAGTTTTCTGAATCGTAATTTAGTAACAGAGCTGTGTTTGCTCAACTCCAAATTTTCCTTAGAATAGGCTCTGCGAAGAGCTGAAAAAAATCCATTTATTTAAATAATGTCGATTCCCATCTCTGTATTTTTCACTTTCTTTTTTTGAATCAGAAAAAATTGAATGCAAAAATCACGAATAAATTATAAATAAGCAAGTCAATGCTGGCAATTGGGTGATATAGTTTTTTGTTCAATTTTTTTAGTAAAAAGTTTATTTTTTAACATTTTTCATGTAAAATATTAATACTTGATTTATTATTCGAAAACTTTTCGTGATTTTTATGATTTGAATATGAAATAATTTTAATTCAATACCACATTTTTTAATATTTATTTTATTAACATTCTGATTCATTTTTTTTGCAGATTTTTAACCAATTTTCAAGAAATTATTATTCTGATTCGATGTCATATTCACCTTCTCTGCTGAACACTTTGGAAGTTGGAAAGTTGGTACTCGAGTTCTTTTACCATTTTGGTTTTCATTTCATGCGCAATTCTTTTGTTAATTTTATTCGAAACATGTTTCAGCTTGAATATCAAGCAATAATTGTGGATTTGAATACAAATAAGATTTCCCATTTTCCCAACACCGCTGAAGATGACGCATCACAAACGAGGCTTTTATTAAATAAGTTATGCATCCAGTCGAAGAATATTTTCTGAAAAAAATTGAAATTTTTTTTTGAAAACAAATTTTTACAATAATCGTCTTGATAGCCATCTACCTCTCGGCGTCTGTTCGCACTGCGGCGTGTATTACCACCAGACCGCATTAGAAACAAAAGAAAGTACGCATTACTTTCTTTTAAAAAGGTAATGGTTAAGGTGGGTGTATAAGATACCGGATGGAATGACCTATTAACCTCTATTGAAACATTACTCTCAGTTCATTTACCATTTTGTTTTCTATTGGATGGTTATATCATTGTCTTGTCTCGAAGACAAACTTTTGATACATGTGAACCTATAATATATTTTGTAATCTAACCAAACAGTTATAATGGTTAATTCTAGCGTTATAGTTTGCGCGATTATTTTAACAATTTCGCTGCACAGGACATTTTCGGTATCGGTGCACAAGCCGGCGAGTTTCTCCAGTGGTAAGTTTCTCGTTTTTTGTTTTTTTATTTTTCAACTTAGCCACATTTTAAAAATTTTTAGTACTTTATAATCGTGCGAAATATCGTATCTATCTAAAGTAGGTATGCGTGTAGCGTTTAATTATCATTTATTAATTTGTTTTGTCCGAGCAAGTTCTCAGCATTGTTGGAAATTGTGTTTTTTAACGTGTAGTTCAATGAATTAGATGTTTGTATAACACGTAAGGCTACAATTTGCCCTTGAATTTGAATAACATGTGCTTTTTTTACCTATATATCTAGTTAACTAGTGTAAAACGAGATACTGAAATGGTTTAATTTTTATTCGCGGTTATTCAAATGGTGGCTATGGGAAATAGGGAAATGTTTTAGCGGATTTGTTCCTATTTCTTGGAATTCTGAAAACCGTTCCGGGTATTTAATTGTTTTATGGCGTTTTCGATGCATCTTAAATTCCTGAAACGTAGAATGCATCTGCATACTTAATTTCTGATGCACAGATTCCTGTGATTATAATACCTTTTTATTCGGGTGTAGCTCAAGTATACAGGATGTATTATGTTCTATGTACTTATTTGGGGTAAAAAATTGTGAGTGATGTTTTAATATGCTAGTACTCATTCTGTGGTTTAGTTACTTGAATTTCAGTTGCAAATTTGAGTGATTAAATCAAATTAAATTCATATTTATTCAAGTTCTTTTCATTTTAATATTTGCATTTCAATTTTTCATTCCAATTGTAGCTCTAAAATTCGATTTTTTGCGTTTTATGTTCGTCAAAATTATACGAAACCGAACCCATTTTCAAATAGCAAACGTTGTTTAGAGTAATAGAGGAAACATGTTACTGAAAATTTTACCCTCCTCTTCCGAGGGTTCACCCTCTAACAAAAAAACGTTTGCTCAAGAAGTCGATAGCTGTTCATCTAGTCAACGTGGGCAATTGACCCGCTACTAGCAATTGGACGATTTTTTAATTGAGTTTGCCAATAAGAGATGGTTTGTGTGAAGAAAAATCAAAAAATGATATAATTTGAGGAAGTTTATCAAAACACATGTATATTTTACATAAAATGGACGATTTTTTTGTTGGGAGATCGTTTTACAGGAGCAAAAGTTTGCTAAACATCATGATGAGTGGGGGGAGGGGGAAGGTTACACCTGATGTATAAAAATTAAAAAACTGGGAAAACTAAGGTACATGAATTTCATCTTTATTGGATGTAATCACTAATCTCACATAATTTTTGTTTGAAAAATGTTTCAATAGAAGAGGGAGATTTTTTGGAAAGGGAGTGGATGCTCGAAAAAGGAGAGTGTGGTTTTTAGTACACGTATTTCTTTTAATACCAAACAAATTTTGTCATTTTGAAAAAAGTTCAATTTTCATAATTTTGGCATAAAATATTTTTAGAATAATAACACAGTCCTGCGATGAAAATGTTTTTGGAAAAATAGGTTATACGTGGTTTTAATAGTGTTTTTTGCTCTGATTACGAAAGAAAGTATGAAAAAATTCTATCACGTCAAATTTCTTTAAAAGTTATTTTTTTGAGAAAATTTACCTATTTTTTATCATTTTGAACTCAAAAAATCGATTTTTTGGACGAACGAAGGACCATATGAAAAAAATCAATGGATACAAAATTGTAGAACGTAAAATTTCCTTTCTCTAATGAGCTATTAGTTTTTTCCTGTGGGGGGGGGGGGTCAAGTTTTCGAGTTATTTTTACCAAAAATTGGAAAATTTAA
>FIZU01035304.1:0-10818 GCA_900064475.1 Pseudococcus longispinus
GTCAGCCTTTTTTGGACTTGAAAAAACTTTAATATTTCCATTGACTTTTAGACTTTAAGTCAGACTTTTTCGGACTTGGAAAAATATTCAGATTTCCATTGACTTTGAGACATTATTTTGGATTTGAAAAATTCTTAAATGTTCATCGACTTTGGCACATTTTGTCAGACTTTTTTCCACTTGAGAAATTTTTTAGATTTCAATTGACTTGTAGACATTATGTCAGAATTTTTTGAACTTGGAAAATTTTCAAATTTTCATTGACTTTTAGAAATCATGTCAGCCTTGGATATTTTTCTAAATTTTCCATAAAATTTCTTTTTTTTGCGACCCCCCCCCCCCTCCTTGATTGACTGTCTGACTAAGCCACTGATTTTGAAGATCATCAGATATCGACTTGAATCAGTTTTGAATTTTCTACAGGTATTATTTCAATTTTTTCTCGTTCATTTGTAATTTTAGTTCAGTTATTTGGTCATTTAACCCCCCCCCTCCCCCCCCACATTCACCACAAGGGAAATTTTTTATTCAATGTAGTTAAGTATTGCAAGTAATTTTGATCATTGGCAGATTCCATTTTCAATGTGAATTTTCTTGTGATGACTTCGAGAATTGACTGAATTTTCAAAATGATTGAAAAAGCTCCAAATCTGATTATTATAAGGCTTCTCTCTACATCGAAAATTTTGTACATATTACGAGTAGGCAATTTTGATCAATGATTGAGTACATTTCTGATACGAATTCTGGCGTAGGTATAAAAAATTAGTGAAATGCTCTTCGAGGTAACGCTGTAAAGTGACTTTTTGGACCTGGGAAATTTGAAAATTCTGGATTTTTAGACTCAAGAATTTTTTAATTGAATCTTTGAAATTTTCCAAGTCAACAAAACAGAATTTCAAAAGTCCGATGTCTAAAAATTTTTCAGTCCAAAAAATCAAGAATTTTCAAATTTTCCAAAATTCAAAAAGTACTAAAAGTTTTTCAATGATTTTTGGACTTCAAAAATTTCAGATTTTTAATTTCTTTACTCAAAAAAATTTAGAGATTTTGACTTCTTGGATTTGAAAATTAGGCCTAAAACATATATTTACAAATTAGGTACTTTTAACGCATAATTCAACGTTTTTCTGTGAAGCGAAGAAATTTAGTTCGCCTTTTATAGTGGTGAATACGAAAAAAAGGCTCGTAATTTATTTTTTGTTCTCGGTCCAGAAATTCAATGGGTAGGGCCTGATTGTAACAGTAGTGAAAAAGTCGTAAAAAATGCATGAATAGTTATGAAAATTGTAAAAAATTTCATTGAAGTTTTGAAAATATAAAAGTCTTGAAAAAGGCTTCAAAAATGTCTGAAATATTGTAAAACGTGCTTAAACCTTCATAAAAAATTATTTAAAATATTACAAAAGTGGTAAAAAAAGGTTGTTAAAAATGTCTGAAATTTTGTAAAATTTCTCTAAATTTCATAAAAATTATTTTAAATGCTGGAAAAGTGATGAAGAAGTCGTTAAAAATGTGTGAAATGTAAAAACTGTATCAAATTTCATAAAATTTATTTTAAAATGTTTCAAAAATAATAAAAATATCGTTCAAATTGTCAGAAATGTTGTAAAAACAGTCAAAAAGATCGTAAAAATTATTTTAAATGCCGAGAAAGTTTAGGAAAAGTCATCAATAAATCTAAAATATTGTCAAAATTGTCAAAAACCATAAAATTCTTGAAAAATGTTGCAAAAGTTGTTAAAAAGTTTTTAAAATTATGATATTTTTCGTGATTTTTATAATTTTTTTGGCAAAGTTTCAGATGTTTTTGACTTTTTTTTTAGAACTTTTGCAACATTTTCGATGATTTTTATAAAAGTGAAAGCTTTTACATCATTTCATGCATTTTTTTACCACTTTTTCCACTTTTTTTTAGCAAAATATTCGTGGTTGATAATTTGAGAAATGTTGATAAAAAATATGCATAATTCATCCATAACCTTCCTCAAAAATTGAAGGTAGACAAACTTACTTCAGTAGGAAGTGTAAATTTTCCATAATTTATTAGAATTTTGAAAAAAAAAAAGTTGGAGAATTTTTTTTTCAATTATTCAGTTGTCTACTGCTACCGCCCTTTAAATTTCAAAGGTATGCAATTTCATCATTTCTATTTTCAAAAGCTGCATGAATGTTGAAAATTTTGAGCTTTTTTTTTAAATTTTTGGAACCCATTTCTTACCTTTTTAAGCACTAAAAGATGTAGACTTAGAGCCCGAATCACATAATATTATTAAAAAAATCAAGTCATTAAGTTCCAAAATGAATTATTCAAAATTTTGAAAACCGCTCATTTTTTTGAAATTTGAATTTTTTTTACTTTTTGCAATTTTTGAAAGTTGAGCTTTCGATGAAACTCAAAATAATATCAATTTTTTTGGTTTTATAATTTGATATTGTCATCACTCGTATCATTTTCGAATGAATTGCTGACCTCCTCATTTATTCGTTTGGAAAAATAAAAAAAAAAGTTCAGCTTTTTATGCTTATGCTTATTAAAAATTCAGCATTGAATCGAAATGAACATGTTTTTTTTCAGTTGGTGAAAGCAAGTTCATGCCAGATTTACAAAAGTAATGAATTTTTCAAAAATTTGAAAAAAATTGGAGTTTGGTTTTTTTATTTAAAAATTTTTAATTTTTGGTTACCCTTTTCTCCTCTCAATAATTTCCATTTTGATTGGCCCCTGTTTTCCATCTCTAAACACTTGAATTTTAAATCCAAATTAACCCAATTATGTTCATTCTAGTTTATCAATTTTGATCATCAGGAATCATACTTCTCAAGGTAGCGAAGGGGGAAATTAATCCCATAAGATTGAACATATGCCTTGTCAAACGTTCAAAAATATACATTTTTTACTTTCCCAGGATTACGTTTGAAAATATGTTCCCCCTAGGTTCCCTCAGACAGTAATTATATTATAGTTTTTTTTTTGCATAAAATATGCTTGTATTTTGGAAAATTCTTTCAAAATTCATGCCATTTATCAAATTTCTTTCGTTCAATACAATTTTTTTTTGATTTTCTGACATAGCTTTTGTACGTAGTATCTGGTCAATCTGATCAATCCTAATGCATTTTATCACCTTCCCCGAATAATATTAAATTGAATCCATCGTTATTCATCTGATAAAATTTTGATCAAGCAGAGTCTAACATGATGAAATTGTATTCATCAGTGTAATTTTAATCTAAAGTGATAAAATTTGATGAAAATGAATCAAATTTACCATTTTTGTTCGCCAAAAGATTATGCAAATCGATTAAAATGATTCTATAAATTTTAGTCGAGGAAGTGGTGGGAATGTATTCAAGATATGTCTGATGTTGATTGTTTCTTCTAGATTTTTTTACTAATTAGTTCATTTTTTAAATGTGAAAACTTCGCCAATTGCAGCTTATTTGGTGCCTAACATTTTTTTGAAAATTTTCAATGCCATGTCTTCCTGCGAAGAAATTTCCAAACTGTCTCATACAAACTTCCAACTCATCAGACGTGTACGTAGATTAAATTTGCATACACTTAGGTATACCTAGTTCTAGTTACCTATGCATATGTATAGATAAATAGTCGAAACGTAAATAAACCTACCTAAGACTATAGGTAAATATTCATTATAGGTAACATGCTGCAGTACGGCGATAACAATACGTCTAGCTTCTTGGAAAAGAATCTCATCGGACCAGATGGGATTCAGACGATTTAATTCGCCGGCCAGTAAATTATGCAGCCTCATGAACATAACTTGGGAAACCGCAATTTCCGTGTTCTGATTTACTCTGCCATCTCCTACGGAAAAAGAATATTTGAATTATTAATAACGCCAACGACTCGGGCTCGGGTGGCGCGATACAAAAACGGTTGTTAATTTCTGCAAACGCCTATCGATTATCAAGCGTCTCACGTAAATATACTATAAGTAAAGTATAGCGAGAAGAAAGAAGCAAGGCGAGAGGGTGCAAAAAATTATATAGTCATGGGTAACGGTCTCTTTAATCGCAATTAAATCTACAGTAATAAATTATCCTCGGCTGGGTCTCGTACACAAGCCGACATACTTTATGCCTTATTTATCCTGCTCACTGCTCAGGCAGGGTACCTGCACACAACCCCACACAGACGACAAATACCTCTATATATTTAGCTAATTTTATACCATCGGTGTCTTACCGGCTACGTAGCATACTTCGGAGTCGGTAGGTACGTTGCAAACTTGCGAAGGCCTTTGCGTGTTCATTAAGAAAGCTCTGCCATCTTGGGTAATCTGCGATTTCAATAAGCCTCCGCGAAACAGCCTCAGTGAGTTTGATGTGTCTTTGGTCGAACTATAGATGACTGATCCGTCCAGATAGTGCGAAACGCCCGAAACCTTCGAAGCAATTCGCTTTTATGGATTTCTTTTCGGAGCAGTGCGAGGGCGAGGGGGTCGGAAATCCGACAAAATTCTTATCGAACCAAGTCGAGCTTACTTGTTGAACCGGAATTAATCTGCATCCGAAATCCTCCGACGTGGAGGCGCGTCTCATGTCTAAACACGTTTTTCTAAATCTAGAATAGAAAGGATCATTTTGCGGAACCGCTATAGGCAAACATACCGGGGGAAGATTTCGCAGAGCTATTAAACTTCCGTCTTGTGCACAGCACGCTGGTCCTGAATGAGATAAAACGTATTAATGCAGCCAACAGAAGAGTGTAAACGTGATAGTGCGATATTGTTAAATTATGTACAGTACGAGTACGTTCGACGACGAAGAAGAAAAAAAAAACTAGCTACAATATTTTTTAATTTAAAACGTGAACTCGCTCTAAACGTTGATTCGCGACACCGCCAACACCTCCGAGAAGGACGAAAGGAAGAAAAAATGAATCATTTATGAATAGGCTTATTTAAGCAAATTCGCCAAATTAAATTCGCTGCTAACTTCTTTAAACGCGATAAACGCTAAATGATCGACTTGAATGGTGTATTGATTGTGTGCGAGGCCGAGGCTGCTAACTCAGCCTCGACGAGGGTGAAATTTATTCAAAAATATTTATAATTTTCAATATAAAATGATGAAATATTTCGCCCAAAAAAAGGGCTACGAGATACTAATTTTCTTCGAAGGTTTGTTCTGTTCGCATGAACGTCGTGCCACGACTACGAATACCGATCGAAAAATACGAAGGTTGGAATTAGTTGTATATTTGACGAGTATTCATTGTGAAAATTATTATTTTATTGGGGATTGTGTTCGAAGTCGTACGAAACGATGTATTCAGTTTAATTGATGGAATATTTTGTCGGAGTTTGGGGGCGTGTTCTGAATAGCTTCTTGGGTAACAGTAAGTTGGCTAAAATGTTTGATTTTCGTATGTTAATCGAGTAATTTTTTGATGGTGCTTGTAGAAATCAGGTCTGTGTTTGCAGGCTGTCTTCGATAGTTGATATTTCACGACCCTGATCGATCGGAATATTGTCTTTAATAAGTTGCCTAGTGTATTTTTAGAAGGAAATTAATCGATCTGAATGTATTTTTCAGCTTTGACATTGGCATAGCCTGAGTGGAGTTTGGTGGGGGGGGGGATCCAATTTCAGTAAAAAATGTATGAAGTTGTATTGAAATGATTGAGTTTCAGAATCTGAAGGGTGAAAATTAATTTTTGAAGTCGTTGAAGGAGCTCCAGACCTTCTGGACCACTTTCTCTTTACAAGGGGACTTTGTCAATTCGTCACCTCCAATCGAGCTGAAATTTGGCTCATTTAAAGAACATGTCACCCAGACCTCGCAACCAAATTTTGAGCTGCGGAAATTGATTTTTCGATTTTTGGTGAATTTTTAAAAATACCGAAAATAGCTCATTGGGATATAAATTTTTTTACAAATACAATAAATTTTGAGATAAAATTCTGAAACTTGATATGTATACCAAAGTCGACCTCCTGAGTCGATTGCGACAATTTTCGAAGCGATCTAGAGCCTCCAGCAAAAGTTGACTTTTCTTTAGCATTTTGGAATCGCTTCAGAAAGCGCTGTAATCAACTTCGCCAGCTAAAAATTTAATCCTGGCGTTAAGGTGATATTATTAGTTGATTAGCACGGTTGAATCGAAAATCCGAGGTGACGAGTTGACGCGTGTATTTGTTTGGAATTTTTTTTACCCGAGAAATTTTTGATTTGTAAAAAATGCACGCTTCAACTCGTCATCTCGACCAAAAATCGAAAAATCAATTTTCGCAGCTCAAAATTTGGTTGTGAGATCTGGATGACATGCTCTTTAAGTGAGCCAAATTTCAGTTCTATCGGAGGTGATGAGTTGACAAGGTTTCCTCGTTAGAAACATCACAGTTCTTCAAAGAAATTCACTCATTTGGACTGAAATCGTACTATGATTCATCTTCACTCGAATCGTTCTCAAATCTGCTTACATTTTTTATTAATAAAATCAATCACTAACGGCTCTCTCATCTTTGATTGAGTCTGATTTGCTCATCTTTGATTAAATCATTTCCGAACGACTTGCAGTTCGATATTGATCAAATCGTTCAAGAATGATTCATTCGTATTTCATTTAATCACTTGAACGAAATGATTTTCGTTTAAGTTTCAAGTTTTGATTTTGGTTTTTGAATCATTTCGGTTGGGGTTCGGATTGAGGTTACTAGGCGACCAAATATTTCAATTCCATTCAAAGTTTGAAAGTTTTTCAGTTGTTTTCGGACTTTCGATTGGTATTGGGTTTAGGTTACGGTTTTCAAATCATTCTGGTTCGGTTCTGGGTTGGTTTGGTTCGAGACAGTGATGAATTTGGATTCATGGGAGGAGGGCTGAAACTTGAAAAATTGCGCTCAATTTTTCGGTGCAATTTTTTCAATTTTTTTTGACAATTTTACCAAGTTTTATCGAGAGTTCAATACCACTTAGAAAATGTAATCAAAATTACGCCAGTTATTCAAGGATTGGGGGGGGGGGGATACGAGAAGAAATTTGATGCGCAAATTTTATCAACTTTTATCGAGAGATCAGTACCATTTGAAAAATGTAACAGGCTTGAAATTTGGTCACTTTTAAAGTAACATTGTTACCATTTTGCATGTTGGTCACATTTTGTCACTATTTTCCCAAAATGGTCACTAAAGTCACTTTTGAAAGGAATACTTTATTTTATTCAAAAAATGGAGAAAATTTTAGATAATTGTGGCATTTCCCAGATTTTGAAAAATTCATCAATTTTTCTCAAATTTTGCCAACATTTTCCCATTTCTGACAAATTTACCCAATTTTTACGACTATTTCCACATTATTTGAAATGGGGACGACCCCCCTCCCCGGGTCTTAGTTCAAGCCATCAGCCCCTCATTATTTCCAGGTTACAGGTTTCGAATACTTTTGGTTCAGGTTACGGTTCAAAGTAATTTTCAACGATTCGTTTGGGTTACGGTTCAACTCCTTGATTTTGATGAAATAGTTTGAAATTGACTCATTTACCTTGAAATGAATCATTCATGAACGATTTGATCAGTAATGAATAAGCCATTCGCGAACGATTCGTGTTTCATGTTGATCAAATCATTATCATTCGCGAATGATTCTTGAAAATTTCTCAGTAACGGAACGGAAATGTAACAGAAACAGTAACGTAATGAAAACTCGATAGTAACCCAATTGGAACTAGTGTAACGTAACGGAAACTCAATGGTAACATTATGGAATTTTAACAGACTTGCAACAGAAAAATGCTGGAAACGAAAGGGAAACGTAACGATAACGTAAAGATAACGGAATTATAACGGAACGATAACGTAACGAAACCGTAACGATAATGTAACGGAACTGTAACGGAAACTCAATGGTAACATTATGGAATTTTAACAGACTTGCAACAGAAAAATGCTGGAAACGTAAGGGAAACGTAACAATAAGGTAACGGAACTGTAACGATAACGCAATGGAACCGTAACGATAACATAACGATAACGTAACAGAAACATACCAGAAATATAACAGAAACGTAACAGAAACGTAACGGAAACGTAACGATATCGTAACGGAAACGTAACGATACCGTACTAGAAACGTAACGATAACGTACCGGAAACGTAACGATAACATACCGGAAACGTAACGATAACGTAACGGAAACGTAACATTATGGTAACTTTTTGGAATCATTACAGAATCGTCACAAGTAATTAACGATAACGTGACAGAAACGTAATGGTAACTTAACGAAATCATAACAGTAAGGTGACTGGGAAAGTAATAATAACGTAACGGAAACTCCATTGCAGCGTTATGGAATCATAACAGAATTGTAACAGTGAATATAACGTAACGGAAACGTAACATACCGTACCGGAAACGTAACGATACCGTATCGGAAACATAACGATACCGTACCGGAAACATAACGATACCGTATCGGAAACGTAACGATACCGTACTGGAACGTACCAGAAACGTAACGGAAACGCAACGATACCATTTAGGAAACGCAACGGAAACGTAACGATACCGTAACAAAAACGAAATGACAACTTTGTGGAGTCGTTACAGGGAAGTGAACGTATCAATACAACAGAATTGTAACAATGAATTGTGGAAACGTAATAATAACGTTCCAGAAACCAAATGAAAACTATATGGAATCTTGACAGAATCTGTAACAGTGAAATGGTGGAAACGTAACAGAAACGTAACGGAAATGTTATAAGGAGTCTACTAAAATCCCCATTGTTGTGTAACGGAATCATTATTGCTGCTTAAAAGGCTGCAGAAACTTATTGGAAACTTAACAACAGTGAGAAATTAACGCAATGGAAACGTTACTGTATCAAATTTTCTAAGTTTAATAAAAAACAATCCCCGCTTTTTTCAATTCAACTTGTCAAATTATACGCATGCAACTTATTTTCTAAAAAGGATATTCTCCCCTCGCCTCCTCTTCTACCGTCATTGAAGAAATTTGGCCATTTTCAAGAAAAAATCATCCTACGTTATTCTTTTCTTAACCTTTGCTTCAAGTTATCGTTTTTGAAAACAAAGAAACTTTATACTGTGATCGTTTAATAGCTCGCTATCGAAGGTAGCCACCACAGACCATTGACATCGAGAATACGAATACTTTCGTACAACAATGTGAATGCATTCTACAGACCAGACGCGACGGTGGTGGCGGTGTCGGTGGCAAAATGAGACGAGTGTTTTACGAGTTTAAATACCGAATTAATAACTAACACCTTTTTTTACTGAAAGAAAGGTTACATCGTGCGCGATAATCTGCCCCCATTCCATGACGGCGAGCGTGTGCTTAAAATCAAAAACATCTGTTTCTGGAAATAGAACTGTGTGTATTAATCTAGGACTTGGTAACCAATTTCCATTTTGAGCCAGTCTTACTTGACTAAATCCTGTTAAAGAAGGGAAAAAAATCAGTATATTACGAATACGTAGAAGTACGTATACGATATACGTCGATAACGTATACGCGTAATTATCAACTAAAGTATGGAACAAGTGTCACCATTTTATTAATGGGCTTTTCTTCTCTCTTTCGAGTATATACAGATTTACACGACAACAATAGAAGGCGTAGAAAAAAATTCCGGTATGAAAGACGTAGTATTTTTTTCGGGTGAAAAAAAAAATAAAGAAATTAAAAGCTTTTTCTAAGATGACATATGAATGGGTGATAGATTAGCATTGTAGATGATAGTTAATGATTTCAGTTTTCGCAAGGTCTTTTTGTGGAAGTTTTTGATTTATTACGAAATCTCGATTGTGTGTTAATTTCGTCGCATAACTCGAATATCAGATATGTGCAGTTGTTTTTGCACATCGTGTCGTTGGTATGTGTCGTTATAAGGCGATGTGTGGATCGTATATATATGAGCATAAATACGAATACACATAGTAAACCAATAGGTATACTATACCGAAGTGGAGATAAGTATAACCATATATTCGAAAGGGAGACGTTTACGCGAATTATGAATTATACCAACTGTCTGCGTACGATGCCGGAAGCAATCGAACGTAAGCTGTGTTTGGAATACCCCAATTGGGTACTTGTAAGTTATTGCATAAACCTTCAATAGTTCGGTATTTATCGAAAGCATTGCAAGGGAATTTTGGTAAACAGATGTCGGCCGAGTTTTGCTCCGCTATTGATAGCATGACGTCTGGAAATAATGTATTGGGATCTGAAACAGAGATAAGTGATGTGTTAAGCGTGTGGATGTCCGGGTGGGCTGCCTGAGGAAGGGAGGGGGTATTGGAGAATTCATTGGTAGATTTGGCAAAATTGTAAGAGATTTAAGATTTTCGTGAGACGAAAAATTTGCAAGAGATGACTTTTTTTCAAAAATTTGGAAAATGGTGTTTTGAGTGTGAAAAATTTAGGAAAATTCAACTCTTGAGTCCAAAAAATTGGAATGTATTGAGAAATTTTAAATGAAACCTATTCAGTGTTAGAATTAATTCATTTTCGACTCATTTTTTGACAGCACGATGATTATTGTTGTTGAAATTGATTTTGTGAACTTTGAATTTTTTTTCATTTCTTCCCTTATTTTTTTCATTTTTCCTTCCTTAAAAATTTTTCTGATTTCTATCAATTGAAAATTTGTGATGGTGGGGGGGGGGGGGGGGGGGGGGACATACGGTGAACATTTCTTTCATGTGTGTGTTTCAGGTGCTAAATTTATCGTATGATTATGAATCTGTATTTACAGTAGGGATGGTCCTTATTTTGAATATTTTCGACATTTTTTCGGGACCCCCCCCCCCCCCCCC
>FIZU01035316.1:0-19155 GCA_900064475.1 Pseudococcus longispinus
AGACCATAAGGACCAACTTCCACTGGATAATTCAAAATTCGGTGCTCAGGGCCAAATCATCCCTATAAACCCGGCTACGCTCTTTGTCAAAATGCCAGAAATGTCGTGAAAACTGTTTTTTGAAAGTCGTGAAAAAAATCGTTTGTTTTATGACTATTTTACAACATTTGCGAAATTTTTATAGATTTTTATGAAATTTTTGACCGTTTTTTTCCAACATAATATGTGACATTCTGACGACTTTTCTCCCAACATTATCAACGTTTTTCATGATTTTTATGCTATTTTTAGCCGTTTCCTCACTTTTGAGGAATTTTTGACCACTTTTACAATATTTTCAATGATTTTTAGGCAATTTTCAGCTATTTTCCTAGCAGTTAATGAATTTTTTTACCACTTTTGCAACTTTTTCGATGATTTTTATGAAATTTTTGGAAATTTTCTTTCAACTTATCAAACATTTGACGACTTCTTTCCAACTTTTTCAACGTTTTCCATGATTTTTATGAAATTTTTGAGAATTTTCTCAGATATTTCTGTTAACTTGTTCACCACTTTTACATTATTTCAGACCTTTTTCAAAGCTTTTTCACAACTCAAACAATATTTTAAATAACTAAAATTTTGAAAATTTGGTAAAAATTATTACTCGTATTTCTCACAACTTTTTTTTTCTATACTTTCTGAAAAAAATTCAGCTGACAACCGAGAATTTGCCCTACGACAAGATTCAATTATTGGAAGGGAGGCCAATTATCACAAAATTGTGTTTTCAGTCGGAAAATTGGGTCTCTGTACGAAAAGTGAGAAAAATATTGATATCTTTTGACATGAATTTGGTTCACGAAAATGTTCAATGTTTACCTCAATTGCGTGTTATTCTAAATAAATTCTTATAAAATTTTTCTTCAATTTTGTTTTTATCTGAGGATTTTTGTGTAATACGGATAGAGGAAAGGAGAGGAAAATATGTTCAAAAATGTCTTTAAAAAAGTAATTCAGCCGTATAAAGATTTTTTTGATAAATTTTATTTAACAGCTTATCAACTTTGCCTATCGTTAGAATGTTCAGTCCTTAATTTTTGGTAAAACCGAAGAAAATCATATCGAAAGTAGAAAAAAAAAAAGGAAACGAAATAAATAAATTGTAAAGGGGAGACATCTAAATTAAACTTCGATGATGTAACGTAATAACTCCCCGATTACCTATACTGTTTTACTCTACCCGTATACTTCTGCAGTAACCGTGAAACCCTCTGTAATTCTTTACTCTCTGCCCCTGTGAAAAAAGATTTATCATCATAAGAAAACGAAACCGCTTAAACCAAACAAACAACTCCGACTCCGCATCTTGGCGTCGAAAAAGTTAAGAAAATTAATTACCATCTTCGCACTCCGTTCTTGTGTTCTGCTGCCTGGCGAAAAATACCTATGATTGGATATGGGTGGAAGAGGTTGCAGGGAGGGCTGACACAGTCACTGCTCAAGGATGACCCGGTATTGGAGACGTGGTGGAAACGGAGGAAGGGTTAAAAATAGTCGTAACTAAACGTTAGCATGTTTTGAAAGATGAGCTTGTAAGCTGGGCAGAGAATGAGGAGGAGGGAGAGAGCGTGCGAGCGAAAGGGTATGTATGTAAATGATAATATGCTTTCTAAAGGGGTAGATATAATTTAATTTATGAGGCATTCCGGTTTTGCCTTCATCGGCTACATTGTGCATCAGGGTACACTGATATAAGAAGATTTCGCACTTTGTGATCTAGATAACCGGGGACATGCTTCAGCGCAAGTGTAAATTTTCACTACAGCATAAGAAAGGTTAGTGGGGTTCAAAATTTTCGCGAGTTTTTTTTTCGGTGTGTTGGAGTATGGTTTGTTGTGTTTTAAATTACATAGGAGAGTTGTGGGGTTGGAATTGGTATTTAGATGATGGAGAATTGATCTATTATTTCATCTATCTGCTTACCTACTCATCTATGTAGCATGTACCCATCTATATTTACTGAAGTCTACCAAAAAAAATAATGAAATACGAGCGATATTTTCGTTTCCAATTTTAAATAATTTATATAATTTCAAGATTCGACCATTAATTTCAGTTTTCACTCAGAAATGAACTTTGGAAAAATGCAGAGGGCTCAGATCACGTCACTACTTCCTCTGACATTCCCAGATCCACATCTGGACAAGCCTGTTCGAAGAATTTCCTACCTGAGACCCGTCTCGAGCAGCTCGTAGCCACTTAAACTTCTGAAATTTACCAACCCCTGAATCAGGGTTACTCGGTAAACGAGTTTTCTCTTTAAACCTTAACCGCAGCTTGACACGACCAAACAGAGCGTGAATAATACGCGCTTAAAACTTGAGATACTCAGATGACCATTTCCCCTTTTTCTTATTTCGCAGATTATTATATTTCAACAAAAGCGTAAATTTTAAT
The DNA here is from genome assembly GCA_900064475.1 of Pseudococcus longispinus. Taxonomy (NCBI): domain Eukaryota; kingdom Metazoa; phylum Arthropoda; class Insecta; order Hemiptera; family Pseudococcidae; genus Pseudococcus; species Pseudococcus longispinus. Next base: position 2,443 of record FIZU01035316.1, read on the forward strand.
TAATGAACTTTTACCACCTTCCCTCCCTGAACCTTTTCCCTCTTCTCAGCCCCCCGATCTCATTCGTTGCTCGGCTTGGTCAAACAGAAGGGTACGAAGATCTGGTTGGCTATGTACGAAAATTCGCCATCGCACCGTCGAACTTATGGAAATTAATACAACTTACTCGGACACGTTTCCTTAGCATCCCTTAACCCCTTCGAATGACCTCTTGCTACAGCAAAACCGCTGTTAACGCGGTTTTCATCTCCTTGTTTTCTACCCACGCGAAGAGGCCATAGATAAAAAAACAACTTTTCAACGTATAGAAGTTGCAGGGATTTGAAACGTGGACAGAGGCAGGCTTTGGGTAGACCAGGACTGCTTATTGTTTTTCAAACTTGCCAAAGAACAGATTAAAAGTTTTTTTTTTCGTTCGCCGCACGTTTATACCTACTTGGGGTGATTATGTGTGGCGAATTAAGGGAAGATTTACGCCGAGGTAATCGCCTGGCCAACTTGTTTTATTCGTAATTCGTGGCACGATTACAGTGGTCGAAGTTTTCGCCTGTGAAGTCGAATAGGTATCGAGAAAGGATGGAAGTCTGTTAAAGGCATGAATTTGGCCAGCATCGCCTGAATTATCTTCGGTTTATCGATTTGGCCGAGGCAGAGAAGAACCAAGCGGGGCAATCCAAAAAGCAATCTAGCAAATTAAATTTCAAATGGTTAGTTCCGATGTTTTAATTCGTTTAATCGCGAGATAAACGAGCTAATAATCTGCGGTATCCCGTTCTACCCGAATGTATAAAGTTTACCCAGATGATATACGTAGGTAGGTAAATAGAGCGCCGTACAGAAAGAAGACACAACCCCCTCGACGAAAGAATTATAAAAAAATTAATTTTCCGCTATGACGACTCGATTATGTTATTATGATAAAAAAGCGAATGTTCCAGTTGTTTGAAGTTCTCACCGTCGTATTAAAAAAAATCCCTTGTTGCGGCGATGTCGACAGAGCAGCTCCACGGACACACACAAACAAAATGTTAGATACCTAGCCCGAATGAATTAACCATCGTCGAATGAGAGCAGAAAGAGCGGGAGCGAAAAAAAAAGTCGCAATTATAAAACACGAATATTTTTTCCGCAACTTTTTCATAGCATTGTAAAAACTTTTTTAGTTTATTAGCTTTTAAAAAAATTACAAAGCTTTTAACCCTTCTCTCTGTCGATCTCTGTTGTGCAGCCACAGTGTGCGATTTTTCATGGTGTGGGGTACGGGTGCATATGTATTAAACAAGTCTAGTATTTTGAGCCACCTCACTTCTCCTCGTGACCCTCTTGATTTTGTACGTAGGTACTCGTATCTGTAACGTGGTCCACTGGGACATTGTACGGTGGAGTTTTCCTACTGTATTATCTCTTGGAAAGATGACAAATTGTATTAAAAACGAGTCGACTGCAAATTGAATTTATTACAAGATTTTAGTCGCTTTTTGATACGTGTGTGAATGAAAAAAGCAGCGCCAAAGCGCCGCGTATTACGCCCAGTTCTTGTCTTATATGGTGTCTCTCTTGTCTGTCCACGTATTTGAAATTTGCGAGTCGTTGCCTTCGCCTTATAAATACAGCTATGGATGGGAGCTGAAGAGCGAGGAGAGGAGATTGGTAATAGGGGACAGATTGAAATTCTCCGCCAAGTTTGGTTTTGTATGCGATGTGCGAGACGTCAAAATGCTAATTATCGGCGGTTGACTCTAATCTTGTTTGTTTTGTAAGCCATGGAAGATTAGCTCTCGAGAAGGGGATGCGATTTGGTGGTTGAGGGTGAAAGAGGTGTGAAGGATTAGCTAAGATGGGTTATGGTGCCCTTGGGCTGAGGATAAAAATACCAAGTGGGAACTGGCGAAATTCAATAGATGTGGTTTTAATCGGTTACAATTTTTATCGTGGATATTTTTTTGGACTGGGGTTAGTAAAAAAAAAGTACCAAAAGCTCAAAAAAAAAAATTAATCTTTGATATTTCAACAGTAGAGTGATATTACTTCGAAACCCCAGTTTGTTTAGTCGTGAAAATGAAGTATAAAATAATATGCCTAATTAATATCACCGATAGAAATACTGAAGAATTTTGAAAAATATTTTATGAAGTCACGTACTTAGGTTACCATTCCCAAAATGTTATTAAAATTATGTGAAATATTGAAAAAAAAAATAGTTTAAAATAGCATGAAAAATGATTCAAACTATAGAAAAAAACGATTAGGAAATTGTAAAACTTGATGGAATTTCGTCAAAACTACATAATTATTAGGGTGGAGTGAAAAAAAAAAACGTAACTCAGATTTTGACTAAATCCAAGGTGTTGGTTCATTTTGAGTTGGAGATGCGCCATAAAAAATTTTAGGCCCCTAATTCAAGGGTGGATTGAGCTTAAGGTGCTCAAAGTAGGGTCACTTTTGCAAAATCCCGGTTTTTTGAGAAAATTTTGATTTCTTATAAAAATCGGAAGTTGGCAAGATTGCAATTTCTGCATTAATAGGAGCCCTTCAGGTCCAGTTTTGGTACCAATCAAATATTATTTCATTATTTGGTAACTCAAAAATCTCAATTTTTCAGCGATCTGCAATTTTTTAACCCCCTGGTGGGCAATACGTGTTATTCCATTTCGAGGCCAATGGCCCAGGGAGGTGTAAAAACTCGAATTGCACTTTTTCAATTAGGTGACCGAGGTACCAGGCAGATGACACTACACAAAAGTGCAAAAAAAACCATTTTTTTTCCAAAATTGACCCCACTTTAAGCACCCATGGCTTTGGCTCCTTTGAGCTAGGGGTGTAAAATGGTTTATGGTGCACCTCCAACTCAAAATGAACCACCTTCTTGGATATGGTCAAAATCCGGGGTACGTTTTTTTAAAGCTCCACCCTAATAATTATAATATGTATAAAGTTTTTAATGAAAATCAAGGGTGGTCAAATTTCAGCTTTTGAATGATTTTTTCTGTTGAATTTTTTCTCTTTGAGAATTTGTTTTGATGGGATAATACTTGTAGATACCTAGGAATTTTGTTTAACTTCACACAAAAACTTTTTTTGCACGACTCCCACACCCCTTCCCCTTGAATCACTATCTGACTACGCTACGGTTCTCACAGTCTATTAGCATGCATTTTGAATCCATTTTCATAAAAAGAAAAGAAATGGTGCTCCTACAATTCAAAAACTTTCTTCGCAAAAAAAAGGGATACAGGAGCGAAATCTATTTGTCCAACTAGAAAATACACAATCGCCTGTTTTTAGAAGTTTTTAAATTCTCAAATAATTGAAAGTAATTTTCATACGATTTTTGTGATTCAATTTTAAGTTTTTTCCTTTTTTTCTAGACTTTCAAATTTTATGATGAACGAAGATTTCATCTTGAAGAATTATTCTACAAATACGTGAGTGTCTACTGAATTTTTTTTAGTGCTTAACCTATTTTTAGAAGTACTTACCTGATACCCAATTATATGACACCTACATCTATTATATCAATTCTATATCACGACTCACGAGAGTACGTACTAAATTGAATGATACGAATAAGTACCTACATGACGTGTGACGACTCTGTGGTGTCAGGGTACATTTGTATAAATACGACAATATACCGACGATTACAAATTTTATTTACGTAGTGCTATATCTACTAACATAGAAATCGAGTAAGCAAGCAAGAAAAATATTCGATAAGCTGGCCTTCGTCGTTACGGTACCCTTTACAAGGTTTCATTTTACATTTATATTTGTGTTGTATTATAGATTAGAGGTTTTCATGCCATGTTTTGTGATATTTAAATTGCCATCGGTATGTCAATGTGGATCGAATATCATTACAAAGTACCTACAAGTATTCACAATCAGTTAAACTTTTCCTTGACACTGGCTTCGAAAATATTCACGTCGAATGACTTGTGAAAAAAATAAGCTCGCTTATTTGAACTTCGGTTACGTAATAGTTACAATTGAGCTTAGAGAGCGCGTCAGTTTACTTAAGGCGCAGGAAGTACGACGATAGTTTGAATGAAATTTGATAGGAGGAGTGATACTCTATATACTAAAACGAACAAAAAATTAAATAATTTATATTCACGTGCGATCAATTAAATAGATGGGTGCGTTAATTAAAATTAGACTTTATGGCGTCAATGGCGCCAAGGATCGTTTTCTTAATTTTCTCCAGCGGGGAGTCATCAAATGCTGAATGCATCCTGATGTATACTTCGGAGAAATTGACATCTACGTTTTCCACGTGCAAGTCTCCTTGGATATTCTGAAAAAAAAATCGGATGAGAAAATTACTATAATGTGGTTGAGTACGAGTGGTAGATAACTTACGAAAAGTGATAAAAATTTCAAGGTATCCTTAAGACCTCCTGTAAAGGTGGGTTTCAGCTCTGGCGAAATGTTAGGGTACGTGATGGTGATCAAGTTATCGAGATCTTTTTGCAGTTTGGATTCTTGGGTTTCGGTCAGATCTGGGTATTTCATGTTTTTGATGTATTTTAAAAATGCTGGCACGTCCATTCCATCTATTTTGATGTTATCACCCTGCACAATGTTGAAAAAAGTAGAGAAGAGGTGTTAAGAAGGGGCTTTGAAGAATCAAAGATGATATTAATGGAGCAGTACTCACAGGAGTAAGGATTTTTTGACCGATGAGGGAATCTTCTCCTCGACGACTCTGCAAACACATGCACAGGGGTGCAAATTAGCCCCAAATAAGGTATTCCTTGAAGTTAGGAAGGATTTACTCACCAGATATGCAGCTTCAACCAACTCACCGAGCACCACCACAGCAATTTCCGTATTACCATATCCTTCATAATACATGGTCGCAGCTTCCCACATTATCTTGGACAAGGCCATCGTAAAATACACCTGATCGACGATTCCAGTACCAGGCATGAAGAACATGACTACCCTCATCAGTGTTGAAGCGTTTGATAAATATGAACTATTAGAGGGGTCGGAGAATACGTTGAACATGGACATCAAATTATCCGAAGATGGGTCAGAAGGTTTCATGTATTTCAGTAAAGCGTATGGTGAATAAACAGGGGCATCGTTGGAAAGCCCAAGCATAGATAACCAGCCGGAATTATTATCTGTAGTGGGTGGAGTAACAACAGGGGTTGTTGGATTTGTGGTAGCAGTAGCATCAACTGTGGCAGGAACATCAGTACTGTAAGGAGTAGCTGAAGATGGATCTGGAGATGTGACAAGTCCTGTGTCTGGTTTTACTGAGGTGTCGATGGCGGCAGTATCTGGAGTTTTGAGAGGTGTGGTGGTATCACTGCCAGATAAAGATGGTAGATAAGATGATATGAAGGGTGATCTTTTATCGAGTTTGTGTTTGTTGCCAGGTTCGTAGTCTGGATCATCTTTTGTATCGTCATTGTCTTCGAGGTCCTGATTGGCGTCGTAAAATCCATCATCGTCGTCTTGATTTTCATGGTGGCCTTCTTCGTCGTTCCCTTGATGGTGTCCTTGAGGACCTTCTTCGTGATGTCCTCCATGACCTTCATTTTCATCATCTTCATCTCCACCATGACCATTTTCATGCCCCTCGTCATCGTCGTCATCACCACCATACCCATGTCCTTCATCTTCACCTTCGTCATCAGCATCATGCCCATGGTGTCCTTCATCCTCATCTTCATCGTTGTCTTGGTGATGATGAGTGGGCTGATCTGCACCATGATGGTGATCTCCACCGTGATGATTTCCATGTCCTTCGTGATCACCTCCATGTCCATGGTGACCAGGATGTCCATGTTTCTGTCCGGCTCCATCTTTGTCGTAGTACATCTCGACTTCACCGGCCATTATGGCTTCTTGAGCTTTTTCTATGCCTTCGAGGTATTTAATCTGGTCTTGATACATGTCGATAATGATCTGCTCCTTTTTGGCGGCTTCCACGTTACCTTGGTTCAATTCTCGGTCGCGAAGCTCGATGTGATTTTTGACCTGCGATCTCATGAAATGGCTCATTTTAGTTAATTCGCCAGCGATTCCAGCCGAAATTTCGGCTTGTTCGGCGTGCTCGTCGTTGAGCTCTTCTTTGGCCGATTTGTGATGTTCTGGGTGATGTTCGCGATGATGTTCAGGTTCGTAATGGGGCTTTTCTTCGGAAGAATCACGATGATGACGTTTTTTTTTATGGTGGTGTTCTTCGGAAGAACTGTCGCGGCTGTGTTTAGGTTTCGACAAGTATAGGTTTATTTCTCGTGGAGAATAAGCTCGATTGTATAGACCATAGCCCATAGCAGCTGGCACAAAAGCTACTTGACCCTATGAGGGAATGTAATGTTTCAGCCTCGAATAAAAGAAAAAAAAAGTAGTACACTATATTTTGACTTACCCCTTTTGAAAGATCTATATTGGCAGAATCTCCGCCTTGCGGTGCATACCAGTTGTTTCTGCTTTGGCTGAGTTGATACGGAGAGACCAGGCTCCATTCGACAGTGAGTGCCTGTAAAATAACGAACGAGATTTACCTACCTAGGTAATCGACACAATTTTTGTTTGAAATTTCTCGACACAAGAACTCACGTGTACTTCCGACCACAAAGTGAAGAAAAGGACGAATACGAGTACTTTATTGAGCCAGAGATCGCCTAGGCGGCTGTTGCTGCTGCGTCCACCACCGAAGTAAATATTCATTTCGAATCATTAAGCAAAATCCGAACTGAACCGATCATCGATATTTTGTCAAATGTGTGTATTCGATATGGGTCCTCGAAGCATCGTATATAGGTATTTGTATTAGTTGAATTTTTTTCCTGTGACAGGCCAGTTGAATAAATACCAAGTCGATCGAGTTGGTCTTCTTTTTTCGAAATATTCCGATGGGTTTATTAACGTAGGTAGGAGGTTTACGAATGTGTGTCGTGATGTTGCTGCATCATCGGTTGTGACGTAATTTGATCAAGTTTTGTTTTTTCGGATCTGGTTGGCGAATTTCCTAAATGGAAAAATGGAAAAAATGAGGTGGGATTTTTATTAACATTTTTTTGCATCCAGATGTAATTGTAGTATTCTTTCTGATTTACTTCGATTCATTTTAAAGAACTTTGATTCACACAGAAGAAATTTAATTTACTTAGATCCATTTAGGTAATCTACTCGTAATAGGATTCACACAAACTTGAATGGATCCAAATTTAGATATCTTCAAATTTGATCAAGAATTGGGTGATCAAATTTTTCGTATTTTAAGTTGGTTGGATACAGTTTTCGAGGTAATTTATAATTTTATAAAGATAGGTGTTTGAAGTCAGATGAATGACGTACCATGGCCATAGAGGTAATCGAATTCAAATTCCATTGAAAATATTTAATTTTTAGTTTTTCATTAATTATGGGAAAGGTACAAAGTCGATAGTCTTGAAAATGAAGAAAAATACAAAAAAATAACAGTCTTTGTAAATTTCTCATTAACGTATATTTTCGCATCAAATCAATGGTGATTCGAAAAAAATGCAAGGTATGAAAATGGCAGAGCTTGAAATTCTTTTTTTTTCTAGGGGACTTAGTTTTTGGGATTTTTGCAGTCAAAAGTGTTTGTTTTTTCATTTTCAAAATCATGGACATGATCAATGGGTCACCTTATATGTGTACTTTTAAATTTCCAAAATTTGTTCATTTTACTACCGTTGGTGTTGATGAAATATTTTTTAACATATGTTATCACTCTTGCAACATAATATTTATTGCATGTCCGGATCAAGTACGATTTTTAAGCAGGTATGTGACTGATAAGCCAATCTGTATTACCCATGTACAAATTTAGTATATTGTATACCTTCATGTTTTCCTGTATAACCATTATCATTTTACTTTTGCAAACCGTTAAATACGACCAAAATTTCGCGTACTTCAAAAGTCGACGTTTTTTTATGCTTTGAAAGGTAGAAAAATCGTGATGTTTTTCAATTTACAATGTATCTTTTCTCAGCGAAGATATATGATAGCTTTTTTGGTTTTTTTGGGTTACGTGAGTATGTATTGTTTGAGGGCTAATTTGAGTATGGCTGTTGTTGAAATGACTTCGAATAAGACCGTGATGTTAGAGAATAGTACTTTGACGAGGGTAAGTGTGGCACTTATTTTTGATTGGGACGACTTTTTTCTCCTTGTCAAAATTGAATTTTGAGGGACAATTGCAGCATCCGGAATTCTATTGGAATTCCCAAGACAAAAGCTTCGTACTGAGCGCCTTTTCCTTCGGATACATCTTCACAGCAGTGGGAGGTGTAATAGCCAGTAAATTTGGTGGAGCTACGGTTTTTGGTGTAGGAATCGCCCTAACAGCCATGATCACCTGTTTGACTCCTTACCTAGTACATCTGGATTTCAAGTGGTTCATTGCGAGTCGTATTATCGAAGGTACATTCGAAGTAAGTGGCCATCCTCTGACTAGATTACGTCTTCGTCATAATTCTCACTTTGATCCAGGCTATCGCTTTTTCCAGCGTGTTCGAGCTGTGGTCCAAATGGGTTCCCCCAGAAGAACGTTCTAGAATGGTGTCGTATAGTTTCACAGGTGCTTACGTCGGATTAGCCATATCGTCTCCTGTATCCGGATTTGTAGCCAGTATATGGGGATGGCCAGCTATTTTCTATACAACAGGTGGGTCGCAGATGAAAATTGGTGCAGTGGGTTCGCTAGTTGATACATGTTCGATATTGTTCAGGTGGAGTTGCTATGATATGGTCTGTGCTGTGGTTGATTCTGGTGAAAAATGATCCTGCTTCGGATAAAAGGATGTCCAACACTGAGAGGTTGTTTTTAGCTCAGAGGATGAATATTACAAAGGATGTGGAGGTATTTGGTTGATCTTGAGTGATTTTTGGTTGGCTTAGATATCGATGACGACGTCTTATTGGCTTATAGATTGTTTATCCCTGGAATAATATTTTGACTTCTGTCCCTGTATGGACTATATGCATAATAAAGTTGATTTTCAGCTGCGGTTATTCCATCAACTTATTATATCTACCTCTTTACATCAAAGGTATCCAGTTTTTTAATTTTGAAATTGGTATACAAGTATGACAGTTAGCTCGAATTTGATAGTTTTTGTCCTCCACCAATGTAGATGTCAGCAGTATAGACATGAGCAGTATTGGTATTTTATCAGCTTTACCTCTATTGTGCACCGTTGTATCTCATCCATTGGCTGGATACGTGGCGGATTATGTTAGAAATGAAAAGATTCTTAATGCTACTCAAGTATGATTGATTCTTTCCTCTTTTGCTAATTTCTTCGATGTTGTGGGAAAAAAATTGACTTATTGTAGATTCATAAATTATACATTTGCGGTGCATTTTTGATCGGAGCAGTGTTGCTGAATGTGGCAGCATTTTGGCCAAATCTTTCCAGTGTTCTCGTATCATTATCGATTTTCGGATTGTGTTCCAGTTTCGCTGATGTCTCGTATCAGTAAGTGCCTCGAGATGAACCTCAAGTCGAGTATCTGTAACACAAGTAAACAATTACCAGTTGACGATGTCGGTTTGTCGCAGCGTCAACCTGATGGATCTGTCACCCAAATACTCGAGTTTGTTGGTTGGAGTGAGTGCCTCGTTTTTTACCATTGGTAGCATACTTGGACCATTGTTTATTGGGGGAATGGTCCAACATCATGTGAGTCCTAGGTACCTACCTAGTACCTAGACCTACATATGAAAATGTAGGAAGTTATGGTGCCAAATCATTCAATTCGTCTCATTCGCATGCCTTTTTAGAGTCATAGCGAATGGAGTTTGTGTTTCGTATCATTCAGCGTGATTTATGTTTTCGGAGCTGTGCTATATTTCATATTTGGATCTGGTGAAGTGCAATGGTGGAATGATTCGTGTCAGTGTGTAAACGAGAACGAGCAAAACCAAAATGAAATAGAAGAGCGGTAATGCGAAGGAAAGAATGTTTTTCAAAGGAAATGCACATCGTTTTTGAAATATTCTTCGATGCCCGCACCCCTGCATCAAAAATATTGTATACTAAGGAAATACATATAGATTTTTTTTTTTTAATTTGACGTGTGAATTATAGGGTGGAGTGAAAAAAAATCATAGCTTGGATTTTGACCAAATCCCAGGAAGTGGTTCATTTTGATTTGAAAAACTCCCACGAAAAATTTTAACCTCATGATCATAGCTCAAAAGAAGGTAGAGCCAGGGGTCCTTAAAGTGGAGATACTTTTTTTTACAAAACTCGTTTTTTGTTGCCACTTTTGGTTAGCGCTCCCTGTGTAATACCTTGAAGACACGCCTGCAAAAGGCGATATTTGTGTTTCTACATGTTTCCAGACCATTAAACTTGGGATTGGATAGGTACCACTTTTCTTACCACGGGGTTACAAAGTTGCAGATAGCTGAAAAATCAAGATTTTTGATTTGCAAAAAAATGATTGGAAGGTATGTTATTTTTTTGCAAATCAAAAAGTCTCAATTTTTCTGCACTCTGCAACTTTTTAGCCCCTTGGTAGGGCAGGATAAGTGGTATCCAATTACAAGTGCAATGGCCCAGAGAAGTGTGAAAACATGAATTGCACATTTTCAGAGGGGTGCTCAAGATATAACTCAATCCCTTTTCAAGGGCCCCCCGCTCCATCCGAATTCAGGTAGGAGGCTTTATTTTATGGATCGACTGTTTTATATTGTTATCACCCTTCCAACATAATATTTATTACATGCTCGAATAAAGTGAAATTTTTTTAAAAATGTGTGATAAGGCCGTCTGCATGTACAATAAGTATTTTGAATGTACTATCACCAAATGAGACAAAAATTACGTGTTCTAAAATAGTTTTAAAGTTTTCTTGGTGCTGAAGACAGAAAAAACGCGATGTTTCTCGATTTACGATATATCTTTTCGCAACGAAGATATATGATAGCTTTTTTGGCTTTTTTTGGTTACGTGAGTATGTACAGTTTGAGGATTAATGTCAGCATGGCTATTGTCGAGATGACCTCGAACAAGACCGTGGTGCTGGCAAATGGCAACTCTACTAAAGTAAGTGTGAATTTTGTCTTAACTTGGGCTTGGTCATAAAGCCTTGGTGCGATTTTTCACCTTGTCAAAATTTATACTACTTAGAAAAATAATTGCAGCGTCCGGAATTCGATTGGAATTCCAAAGACAAAAGCTTGGTACTGAGCGCCTTCGCTTTTGGATACCTATTCACAGCGGTGGGAGGTGTAATAGCTTCCAAATTTGGAGGAGCTACAGTTTTTGGGGTAGGAATCGCCCTAACTGCCATAACAACCTGTTTAACTCCTTATCTAGTTCATTTGGATTTCAAGTGGTTCGTTGCGAGTCGTATTATCGAAGGTATATTCGAAGTAAGTCGCCACCGTCTGGCTTGAGTTGGTTCTAGTCATAATTCTCATGTCGATCCAGGCTGTCGCTTATTCCAGTATGTTTGAGCTGTGGTCCAAATGGTCTCCTCCAGAAGAACGTTCTAGACTCGTGTCGTATAGTTTCACAGGTTCTTACGTCGGATTAACCATGTTGTATCCTGTATCCGGATTTGTAGCTGGTATCTGGGGGTGGCCAGCTATTTTTTATACCACAGGTGAGTCGCAGATGGAAATTGGTTTTGTGGGTTCGTTGATTAGTAAACAAACGATTTTGTTCAGGCGGTGCTGCTCTTATTTGGGCTGTTCTGTGGTTGACTCTGGTGAAAAATGATCCTGCTTCGGATAAAAGGTTGTCCAACACTGAGAGGTTGTTTTTAGCTGAGAGGATGAATATTACAGAGAATGTGGAGGTATTTGGTTGATCTTAGGTGGTTTCTGGTTGGCTTGGGTATTGATAACGAGGTCTTATTGGCTTCTAGATTGTTTATCCATGGAATGATATCTTGACTTCGGTCCCTGTATGGACTCTTTTCATAGTGGAGTTGATTTTCAGCTGCGGTTATACCATTATCTTATTATATCTACCTCTTTATATTAAAGGTATCCATCAATTTTTCAGTTCAAAATTGATGCATGAAATTTGGCTGAAATTATATAGTTTTTGTCCCCTCTGAATATAGATATCAGCAATGTAGACATGAGCAGTATTGGTATTTTATCAGCTTTACCTCAGTTGTGCGGCGTCGTATCTCATCCATTGGCTGGATATTTGGCGGATTACATTAGAAATAGAAGGATTCTTAATGCTACTCAAGTATGATCCATGCTTTCCCCTTTTGAAAATACCTTCGCTGTTGTGGGAAAAAAATCGACCTGTTGTAGATTCATAAATTATACATCTGTGGTGCATTTTCGATTGGAGCAGTTTTGCTGAATGTGGCAGCTTTTTGGCCAAATTTCTCCAGTGTTATTGTATCGTTATCGATTTTCGGATTGTGTTTCGGTTTTACTGATAACTCATTTCAGTGAGTGTCTCGAGATTAACCTCAAGTATAACCCAAACACGCTATTATAGATTGACGATGTTGATTTGTCATAGGGTCAACGGTATTGATCTGTCACCCAAATACTCGAGTTTGTTAATCGGAGTCAGTAATTCGTTTTTCACCATTGGGTGCATACTGAGCCCATTGTTTATTGGGCAAATGGTTCAACATCATGTAAGTGCTGGTACCTTGCATACTTGCATATAAAAATGTAGGAAATTGGTGTTCGAATTATTCGATTCCTCTAATCCGTCTGTGTTTTTAGAGTCAAAGCGAGTGGAGCTCGTGTTACATCTCATTTGGTATGGTTTATGTTTTCGGAGCTGTGTTGTATTTCATGTATGGATCTGGTGATGTGCAATGGTGGAATGATTCGCGTCGGTTTGTGAATGAGAATGAGCCAAACTGAAATAATTCACATCGGTTTTAAAATATTCTTCGATGCCCCTACCCCTACATCAAAAAGATTATATACTAAGGAAATACATTTTGATTTGTTTAAAATTTGGTGTGTAAGATTATAGGGTGGGGTGAAAAAATATACATAGCTTGGATTTTGACCAAATCCAACGGGTGGTTCATTTTGTGTTGAGAAACTCCCTCAAAAAATGTTAGCCTCGTAGTCATAGCTCAAAGGAAAGTAGTGCCAGAAGGGCCCTTGAAGTGGAGATTGTTACTTTTTTTTAAAAATCGATTTCTCGCAAGGTATCGCGTAGGTGGCACTACCAAAAACTGCCAAAAAACAGAGCTCTTTATCAAAATTATTTCCTATTCGAGGGCACCCAGCTTCAGCCCCCTTTTGAAGTAGGAGGCTTGCATTTTTGTGGGGGTTTCGACTCAAAATGAACCACCCCTCCTTGGATTTGGTCAAAATCCGAAGTATGTCTGTTCTCTCTCCACCTCATGGCAGATATATTCTCAAGCATCAAGGGTAAAAAATTTCTAAATTGACACAAAAATCAAAAATACATTTTTTTACAATTTCGAAAAATCGCTAGAAAAAATATAATTTTTTCGATTTTTTTTTCATCTGAAACACGTGAAATTTGGTGAAATATGTCCCTATCACGTGATACCTTCAATTTGTATGTATGATATGATCAAAGCAGCATGACAAGTAACAACATTATTTCAAATCTGTTATCAATGTAGGTAATTTTGATTAGAATCGTTTATCGGAATTTTCGACAGTTCAATTTTACAGCCAATAATTTGACCAGAAAAAATTGAACGGTTTCTATGTTCACAAGTTTTTAAAATTCTTATGTACCTCAAAATCTTTTCAAAAAATGGAGAGAACGATCCACAGCTCGAAAGTCCGTGTAATATCTGTTGGAAGATGATTTCGTAAAATGAATGTATCTATGAGTATTAGGTATGGTGCCTAATTTTTATTCTTTTTATCACCGTTTGTATTTATGAAACATTTTCCAACACAAAATTTCATTTTATGGATCGACTGTTCTATATTGTTATCACTCGTTATTAATTGCATGCTCGAATAAAGCGTAAACAATTTTTAATGGAAGATAAGGCTGCCAGCATATACACGTACAATAAGTATATTGTGCTATCACCAACTACGACAAAAATTACGTGTTCTTGAATAGGTTTAAGGTTTTCTTGGTGCTAAAGACAGAAAAAACGTAATGTTTCTCGATTTACAATATATTTTTTCGCAACGAAGATATATGATAGCTTTTTTGGCTTTCTTCGGTTACATGAGTATGTACAGTTTAAGGACTAATTTGAGCATGGCTATTGTTGAGATGACCTCGAACAAGACCGTGTTACTGGCAAATGGAACTTTGACTAAAGTAAGTGTGGGTTATGACTTAACTTAGGCTTGGTCATCAAACCTTGATGCAATTTTTCCCTTTGTGAAGATTTGTACTACTTAGGAAAACAATTTCAGCTTCCGGAATTCGATTGGAATTCCAAAGACAAAAGCTTGGTACTGAGTGCCTTCTCTTTCGGATACATATTCACAATACAGGGAGGTTTAATAGCCAACAAATTCGGAGGAGCTACGGTTTTTGGTGTAGGAATCGCCCTAACAGCCATGACAACTTGTTTGACTCCTTATCTAGTACATCTGGATTTCAAGTGGTTCATTGCGAGTCGTATTATCGAAGGTATATTCGAAGTGAGTGACCACCTCTTCTGGTTCGATTCCGTTCTTGTCGCAATTCTCACCTTGATCCAGGCTATCGCCTTTTCTAGTGTGTTCGAGCTGTGGTACAATTGGTTTCCCCCAGAAGAACGTTCTAGACTCGTGTCGTATAGTTTCACAGGTGCTTACGTTGGATTAACCATGTCATATCCTGTATCCGGATTTGTAGCTGGTGTCTGGGGATGGCCTGCTATTTTCTATACAACAGGTGGGTCGCAGATGAAAATTGGTGCAGTGGGTTTGCTAGTTAGTGCACGTTCGATATTGTTCAGGTGGAGTTGCTATGATATGGTCTGCGCTGTGGTTGATTCTGGTGAAAAATGATCCTGCTTCGGATAAAAGGATGTCCAACACTGAGAGGTTGTTTTTAGCTCAGAGGATGAAGATTACGAAGGATGTGGAGGTATTTGATTAATCTGAGGTGGTTTTTTTGGTTTAGTTCAAGTGTTTAGCACAGGTAGCTTCTTTTTATGAACACGAGTTGACATGTGGGTTTTCTTAGTATGAATGAAAAGAAAATTTTTGGGATAGGATCGTCATTAAAAATTGCCCTTAGAAAGGTAGGGTGTTTCACTCCTAAAATCTCCTCCTACTCGCTCCCTGAGGGCAATTTTTGATGGCCATTCTCCCTCAAAATGTTCTTTTGGTTGATATTAGAAGAAAACCCCACATATAAGCTCGTGTTCAAAAAAGAAGTGTACCTATCCTGTTTTTTTGTGCTATCCTCGTGGACTGTTGGCTTGAGTATCAAAGACGAGGTCATATTGGTTTATAGATCGCTTATCCGTGGAATGATATCTTGACTTCGGTCCCGGTATGGGCCCTATGCATGGTGAAGTTTGTTTTTAGCTGCGGTTACACGATTATCGTATATTATCTACCACTTTATATTAAAGGTACCAGCTATTTTTTCAGTCAGTTTGAAAATGGTGTACCTATTATGCGAATTGTCTCGAATTTGATAGTTTCCTCCTCTCTCAATATACTTAGATACCAGCAATATAGACATAAACAGTATTGGAATTTTATCAGCTTTACCTCATTTATGCGCCGTCGTAGCTCATCCATTGGCCGGATATTTGGCGGATTATTTGAGAAATGAAGGGATTCTTAATGCTACTCAAGTACATATGATCCAGTGTTTCCTCTTTTGAAAATATCTTCGATGTTGTGGAAAATAAAGCAACTTACTTTTTTACAATCTAGACTCATAAATTATACATTTGTGGCGGATTTTCGATCGGTGCAGTGTTACTGAATGTGGCAGCATTGTGGCCAAATTTGACCAGCGTTATTTTTTCGTTATCAGTTTTCCGATTGTTTACCAGTTTCACCGATATCTCGTTTCAGTAAGTGTCTCAAGATTAACTTCGAGTATAGCCCAAGTAATCGATTATCGATTGATAATGTTGCTCTATCGCAGGATCAACGCAATCGACCTGTCACCGAAATACTCGAGTTTGTTGTTCGGATTTAGTAATACTTTTTCTACCATCGGTGGCATACTGAGCCCATTGTTTATCGGGCTAATGGTCCAAAATCATGTAAGTCCTTAGGTAGTTGGGTATATATGAAAATGTGGCATGTTGCAGTGTCTGATTCGACTGCATTTTCAGAGCCAAAGCGAATGGAATTTGTGTTTTGTCTCATTTAGCGTGATTTATGTTTTCGGAGCGGTGTTATATTTCATATTTGGGTCTGGCGAATTGCAATCGTGGTATGATTCGTGTCAGTCTGCGAACGAAGACGAGAAATGCGAAAACGAAAAGGAGTAACGGTATAGTAGGAAGAAAAGAAATGTTTTTTCAAGGAAATTCATATCATTTTTTAAATAATCTATTTATATTAAAAGATTCCTAGAATCGAAGTATTATTTGCAGTGTTTTTTTTTTCAAACATTTTCTTTCTTTGGTTTGAATTCTTTGATTGAGAAAATTGAACAAACATTTTTAATTACCTTTTTTCACTACAGTAGAACCTCGATTATCCGACTCTCGATTATCCGATATCTCGATTATCCGAGCAAAAAATTGCAACCGATTTCTTCCGATTATCCGATGTCCAAAAGTCGGTTAATTTTTTATTATCCGATTTTCCCT
>FIZU01035317.1:0-22126 GCA_900064475.1 Pseudococcus longispinus
AAAAAAAATGGACACTTTTTTAGGATTGACACCAGCCATTAGACATATCCATGTCAAATTGATAATCTTGGGGCGTCGTCTTCTAAAATGCAAAAAACCGATTTTTTTCGTCCATTTTTCCCCCAAAATGGGTCATTTCCGGTCGAAAATTTTTTTTTCTTGAAATATATCATTAATGACACCAAAATACACCATCAACCAGCATTTAGACCAAATTCGTTAGTTTTTTCCCTTTTTTCCAAATACCCAAATGACGCCATTTTGGGAACTCACACCCTTTTCAAGATGACCTAGGGGCCTAAAAATCATGTCTGAGCTTGTTTCACGTCGATATCTCTCATATACTGCAATTTCAGCAAAATCAAGAAAATTTGATTTTTTTTCAACTTATTTCATGTAAAATTTTTCAAAGTCAAAAATCCTCAATTCTGGAAAAAAAGCAAAAAAAAATCCAAGTTCCTCGATTTCGCCGAAATTGCAATATATGATTGATGTCGACTTGAAACAAGCCCTAGACATGATTTTTAGGCACCAAGGTCATCTTGAAGAGGTGATGGGTCCTCAAAATGGCGTCATTCGAGCTATGAAAAAGAAAATTGGAAAAAACGAACGAATTCAGTCCAAATGATGATTGATGATGTATTTGGGTGTCATTAATGATACTTCGCAAGAAAAAAAATTTTCGATCAGAAATGACCCATTTTGGAGGGAAAATGGAAGAAAAAAATCGGTTTTTTGCATTTTTGAAGACGATGCACCACGATTATCAAGTTCTACAAAAATATGGGGTTGTATATCTAAACTAAGTACACAATATATATTTTTTTCAGAATTGCATCTCTGAAAGGGGTTACCAAAATGGCCGTTGGAAAACTTAAAATGTCCATTTGACCCTGGAAAAGTGCTCGGAATTTTTTATAAAAAATTCCTTAAATTACCTTTGATACTGTTTACTATCCCTAAAAGTTTGAAAAAATTCAGTTGAAAACTACCAGAAATGGAAATTGTAACGAAAATCCAGTTTAACTCTGTCAGAAAGGGTTAGCGTTGAAATATCGAGCAAAAAATTTTGTTATGGGAGTTTTTAACCGCAAAAGCCAACCTCCACTGGATTATTTAAAATTTGGTGCTCAAGGCCAAAAACTTGCGTACGTCACGAGGGGAATCTCGTATCCCATACCCAATTCTTGAAGCAAAAAAAATTATCTGATACTTTCTGCTTTTTCGAAATTATCAAATAATTTGATGTTGTTTTATAACATTTTTTTGTACCTACAAATACATAACTTGAGAAAGACTCAATTTTTGAAATTTTTCATCAAAACATGTTTTTAAAGAGGATAAAATAGCTTTCCAATGATATCATAACTTTTTAGTTTCGTAGAATTTTTCACAGGCGATATCCCAACAAAATAAAAAATCAATGATTCATAAATGCAAAATCAAAAAATAATTACGAGTATAATCATTTGAAAGCTGATTTTATTCTCTTTCAAATAACTCATTATAAAAAAATTTCAAGACTCTCGCGACGATTAGAAGTCCAATACCTACATTTTTCGTAAAAATAATCAATGATATGGAGTCAGAAAGAAGTGAGCACGAAAACTAACTAGAAATGATTCAATTTTTTCCATATTTTGAGAAGTGATTCGACACGAAAATGTGAAATAGTTTCGGGTTCGATTTTATGTCAAGCTGAAATTCAATCGGTTTCGAGCCGGTTTTGGTTTGGTTTCGGTTTCATGTGCATTCGAATTCAATCGGTTTCGTGTCAAGGAGTTTTCAGTGAAAAATTGCTGGAAATTAAAAAATATGTGTTTTTTTGTCATCATTTCTAAAAAAAAAGAAAAATTTCATTTTTAAAATTTTTTTCACGACAAGTGGCTAAATTTGCTTATATCTTGCTTATAACTCTAGGCACGAAAGCGAATCGAAAATCAATCGGTTTCGTATCAATTTCCATTCGTGTACGGTTTCGTGTCAAATCACTGATTTTGAGCTGTCAAGATAGAACCCATTTTTTTTAGAATCAGCTAAAATACATATAATCTATATTTGAAACCCACGATTTTCAAATATTCAGCAGTTCAGAGTTAAGGCGGCATATCAGCATGTAGGAGTCTACTTCTGATCAAATTATATCAGAAAATTCTACCATCCAAATAATTTTCATGGCTATTTTTTCAATATTCGGCTCCATTATTGGATAATTTTTCCTCAGCATTCGATACGAATAAATTGACAAAATACAAATAATTAGATAACGGAAAACATTTTACGAAAAATATAGCCCAAGAGAAAATATTTACCTATGGTTTAGATTGGTAGCAAAATCAAACCACTGTGTTATTGTTCAACATCTTGTTCACTTTGAATTGATTTTTATCAATATTTGCTTTATTCGTAACATTTTTCAACTATAAATTGGGGGTTTAAAAAACTTATAATTGGAGCGCTCTCTTCTTCGTTATTCCAATAAAAATTTTCGCAAACTATCGGAAAATTTTTATTATTCAATGAAGCAAGTAATTATGTTCGGAGGATGATGTAGCTATAACATCGCTAAATAGGGATTTTCTTTTTTTTTGATTATTTAAATTATAGAATAGGTACATTTAGATATAAAATATCAGCCAAGAAAAGATAAAAGAAACATCCACGTAGATATTTTTAAAACCCACGTAATTTTTTTGACATGTATTGCGAAAAAATCATCGATATCCTAAAACAACCCACACCTACATCTCTACACCTGTAAATAAAACCTCAGAAAAAAAAATAAAGAAGGAAAACGAACCAGTATAAAAATTCCCAACTAATTTCAATTCGTTCAGACTTGTGTTACGCAATTCTTGAAAAACATCTCCTAATGATATAATTTCACCTCCTACGGCAAATTCGGTAAAGAAATATGTAAATTTACCCAGAAGAAAGTCCGAAATCGATTGACTTATTGAATTAAAACGATGAAATCTATTCGCCAAAACTGATTACCCTTGATAATGTACGTAAATAAAAAGAAATCAGCAATAGATAACAAAAAAAGCTTTCAGTTCGTTTCGTTTGAAATGTGTATTTACATAAGAGCAGCATACACTTTTTCTTTCTGTAAGCGATGGAAGAAAAAAAAAATGCAAAGAAAATTTTCCATTTTAATTAAATTAACGACATCATTCGACGGAATACATTACAATGAACCGATAAATAAGAGGGAAAAAGAATAAAGTAAATTTTGCGCCGAGAATAGAGCCATCTTTTTTTATTATTAGAGAGGTGAATCAATGTAGCATGCAATTTATTATATTTTTGTGGTTTTGTAACTACTCAAGTACCAGATATGAGAGAAAAATGAGTAGCTAGTCGATACGTATCTATTTGAAAGTGAATTGTTAAATGATACAAGGAGTAAATTTTTCAAATTCTTCGATTTTCGTAGCTGCATTTTTCCAAGTCCAGATTTCAGTTGGAAAAATTTGATGTTATAGATATGAATATTTATTTAATTAGCCTCAACTACTTGAATCGTTCATTTAGAATGCTAATTATTTTGCAAAGAAAACAATTTTGTTCAAAGGTGAAAATAAATCTGGATCTAGTTGAAAATGAAGTGTTCAAGTAATGAATTGACAATCATTTAACATGATAAGGAAACAAATTCTAGCGATAAGGTCGCTAGGTCATCGAGTTGTACCTATTACTTCGATTGCTTTATGTAAATTCTCTTCAATCCTTTTACAAGATAAAGGTGTTGTTTTAAGAGAAGGGCTTGTTCAAATTGCCATTGAGAAATAAAGTTGGCCGGGTGGGTTGTTTGAATTGTATTACATCATTTGCAAGTGGCACTACATTCTTGCTTCGTGTACTTGATTTAATAATTCGGAATTTTATTCGATATCACATTCGTTTGAGCAAAATTATACCACCATCCACATATTATATTTCACCATAGAAGAGTGAGAGATAATGTAAGAAAATGCCAGTTGAATTATCTGCGATGTGAAAATCTTTATATAACGTAACTTAAATCAATCATCAGTCGAAAACTTGGTACCCATCATCAATAATTGAATAAAATGAATAAAAGTTAGCAATTCCATTGTACGTGGAAAACCTACAATGCGGTGCGAAATTTGTAAAGTGAGTACCACGCGGTATCGTAAATATTACACCCAAAGGCTATATCTACTCGTCTTTGTTAACATTTCCAACTACAATAATGTTCCCGCTTTGTACATCTAAAGTTCAAGTATCAAAAACTCGACTCGAAACTGATAAGTGATAATGCATAAAGAAAATTTTTACGAGAACTTTATTGGAGGAAAAAAAAATCTTTTATTTTGGTCGATCCGAGAGTTATATAGCAATAATTTAGTAATAACAATAAATTAACTCCATTTTTATAACCAAGCTAGCAAAATGGTACGAGGAGGAATCGTGATAACTAAAATACGCAAGAACCTTTTAGTGTTCTGAGGAATTTTTTTTGCGCGAGAAGAGAGCTCGAAATCAGAGGTGAAATGAAAAAAAAGCTGCGAAAAAAAACGAGTGAAAAAGAAAGTAAACGACGGTGAGAATTCATTGATTTGTGATGGCGTGTTCTGGCAAGATAAAATAATGGAGAAAGCAATGAAGAAAAATGTCTCTTTTTTCGACCGAGCTTCAGCTATTATAAGGAAAGAATAATGAGGTAAATCGGGGGAGAATTCGCGGTTAGTTGGATTTAAATAATATATCGTATAATTTCATTTCTACTCGTACCAAATATCAAGAAAAAAGTCTAAAATAAAGTGTTCGCTAGAGAAGAATTTCGTACTTACATACGTATTATCAAGAGAGGGGTTTCTTATTCGAGGCTGGAAAAATATTGAGAACGAGTCGTTCCAAAAGCAGTCTCGATATGATAAACGCATATTTATCCAATACCCAAATTATCAACTTTACAACTTTTTCCACGTGGCTTGCACTGATATAAAAGATATATACCAAGAATAAAAGTAAGGGGAGGAAATCACAACATACAATAAAATATCGATATTACTGAGCAAATATGTTGGTATAGCATACGTAGGTAAACAAAAACGTTAAAATCAAACAAATTCTCAGTTGTTCTTTCCAATACAACTTATGCCAACAAAATAAGAGTAAAAAAAAATGAAAAAGAGGAAATTAAATGTGCTAAGAAAGTTCCTAGACACAATGAAAAATAGCTTCAAAATATTTCAAAAATTGTCGAGTTTAATCTGCTTGATTTTTACTAAATAAAATGTGAGTTTTTGTCAACGTGTCTAGGAAATGACCATCAAAAAGTATGATAATTAATAATTAGTGACCATTTCTTTCAAGCTATTAATTTTTTTTTAATTTTAAAATTTAAGCACGACAAAAACATTTTTTGACAAAATTTTATTACATTCTCGTCGGTATCTACTCGTAAGTTATTAACTTCCTTTCTTCAAAAATGATTGTTAAATAATATTTTGGTCATTAGATGTTTTTGACATAAGTAATTTGGGTATGTCTTGTGACTAGGGGCGAAGAAATTTTTTTGTCACAAGATTTTATTAGTTAGGTACTCTGAATGACTTTTGGACTTGAAAATTTTAGCTGATAAAAGGGAAACGTTGTAAAAATTGCTAATCTTTTCGTAACCATTTGAAATATGATTAAATCGGTCAAAAATTGATGAATATTACAGAAAACGTTCTTGAAATGGTCAAAATTTTCATAAAAATCAATGCAAACATTGTAAAAATAGTCAAAAAGTCGTAAAAATTGTTGAAAATGTCGCAAGGAATATTGAAATCATCATAAAAATTGGTGAAAATGGAATAAAAATGGCCCAAAAATCATAAACTGTCAAAAATGTTGTAAAAATTGTTAAAATTTTCATAAAAATCATTTAAAATACGAGGAAAATGATCAAAAAAATTATGAAAATCGTTGAAAATGCGGTTATCTGTAATTGACGAAATTTTCACAAAAATCAATAAAAACATACTAAAAAGTGTTCAAAAAAATCATGAAATTGGTCGAAAATCTCGTAAGAACAATTGGAATTATCACAACATTTTTATGATTTTTCACCATTTTTGCGATGTTTTTACTATTTCTATGAAAATTTGCAAATATTGCAAAATGACATTTAAACCACTTTTAAACCATCTTCAGCAATTTTTGGGAATATTTTCACAACCTTTAAGAGATTTTCGACACTTTTATGATTTTTTTAGCAGAGGATGTGCTTTTGCGATGACATAATCCGTGAAAAATGGGACGAAATTGCGGGACGAAATTCTATTCTGCTGACTTCTATACATTTTGTCATCATTTTTTGGACTTGGAAATTTTCTAAGAATTCAAACGAATTTTTGGAATTGGAAAATTTCAACTTTATGGGCTTGAAAAAATTCAAAAAAGTTCAAATCAGACATGAAAATTTTTCAAATTTCCACTGACTTTTTGGACTTGAAAAATTTCAGAGATAACGCTGACGTTTTTGGACTTTGAAAATTTTAAACTTCGCTCTTACTTTTAGACATTTTTCTGACTTTCAGATATTTTGTCAGGCAGACTTCTTGGACTTGAACATTCTCAGAGACCACAGTCACACTGATTTTTAGACATTTTTTCGGTAGATTATGACTTTTTGAGCTTGAAAAATTTTTTTAAGGTGGGCAGCTGACTTTTTAAATTTAGAAAAATGACTTTCACATTTTGTCAGGCATTGGACTAATGGACTTTTTGGACTTGAATCATTTTTTTGAGATTTCAAACGACTTTTTGGACTAGGAAAAAATATTCAGAAATTAAGTTGAGTTTTAGACACTTTGCCAGACAGAAATTGTATTGGATCAATAGCCTGACTTTTGTATCTACTTGAAAAATTTCAGAAATTCTCAACTTTTTTAGATTTGGAAAGAATTGAGAGTTGTTTAAATCTTGTTCTACTTTGGTTGTTTGAAATTTCAATAATTTTTCAACTCCGAAAAATTTCTGAGTTAAAAAAAGTCATAGGAAAAGTCAGCATGATTACCAAAAATTTTAAAGTCCAAATAATCGACTTTCAAACATTTTGTTACATTGTTTTTCGTAGGAACTGGTGAGAGCATATCCTATGTTTGATACTTTCGATCTGATTTTGACGAAAATTTAAGAAATTTTAACGCAATTCTTGGCGGTTTTCATGATTTTTTACCATTTTCACAATATTTGAAATGATTTTCATGTAAATTTCAACAATTTAAATGATTGTAATGATTTTTTGACTGTTTTTGCAATGTTTTTACCGATTTTTGTGAAGGTTTTGAGAAGTTCGACAAAATGTTTGGCAACTCTCATAATTAGCATGGGATATTCTTTTGCTATGGGTAATTTTGCGAAAAAACTGACGAAATTCCGTCACGGTGACTTATAGACATTTTGTCATACTTTTTTGGAAAAATTTTCAGATTTTTTACTTTTTGGACTTGGAAAATTTTCAGAGATAATGCTGAGTTTTAGACATTTTGAACTTGGAAAATTTCAGAAATCAGGGTAACTTTCCGATATTTTGTCAGGCAGACTTCTTGGATTTGGAAATTTTCAGGTATTACGCTGACTTTCAGACATTTTAGCAGATTTTTTTTGAAATTGGAAAAATTTTCAGATTTTTATTGACTTTTTGAACTTTGAAAATTTCAGAGATGAGGCTGACTTGGACTTTAAAAATTTAATGATCGAAAGCATATGCTACATATGTTTTATAATTTCATGGTTTATGTTTTTAATCATGAAAATCATCACAATTTTCATAATTTTTGTCATTATTCATGATTTTTTGACCACTTCTACGTAATTTTTACCGATTTGACGGTTTTAATAACTTACACAAGATTTTTAATACTTTTTATTATGATTTTTTTTACCATTTTTACAATATTTCGGATATTTTTATGGAAATTTTCAACATTCTCACTTAATTAGAACTACTTTCCCAACATTTTTAATAATTTTCATTGAATTTCATTTCTTAACTTGTGACTAAATTAGTGGTTGAAGAAACTTTTGGTCTTGAGATGGCATTAGCTGGGTCGAAGCTCATGTGGGCCACCTTATTGCAAAAAGAAGTCAAGAAGTTCAGCAGGCAATTCAGAGGCACTTTTAATTTAACGTGTTAATAATATAGTAGATCGTCGACAAGAAAAGGGGGGAGAACGACAGTTTCAAAATAGGTCTGGAATGATGTGCAGGTTCATCCACAGAGATTTATCGATGGCCCTCAACTTTCAAGTATCTTCAAAACGTTTTGTCAATCTTGATAAAATGTCATAATTTGCCAACATGGGTGCGAATTTTCAAAAATTAGCCTGAACTAATCAAAGTTTATTCACAAAAGCTCATTTTGACCGTTGAACATTTTCAAATTGTTTCATCAAGGTCGATAAAATGTCATAGCTCGTTTATGAGAGAGACATTATCGAAACTATTTTGAAATAAGCATTACATTTTTTTCAAATCTCGATTCCTTTATAAATTCCTCTTTTTCGATTTCGATTGCTTACAGAATGGCTACTTGGACGTAGTAATCCCACCAGACATTGTATACGAGGAAACATCCAGCGACATGATGGTCCCAGAAGGTGGCTCAGTGAAACTGGTTTGCAAAGCAAGAGGTTACCCAAAACCACACATAACGTGGCGTCGCGAAGACAACGAGGAAATAATCATAAAGGAATCAGCCGGAGTAAAAGAACGAGGTAAGAAATTGATTTTTTTTCTCAAGAAACCCATTCTCAAAACAACAACGATATCATTCGCAAACACAGTCACCAACCAACGTATACAAACGAAAGCACGTACCAAAATTCCAAAATATACCATTACAAATTTATGGTTGATTGAAAGTCTTCTTAGAATTCGAGCAATGTAAATGAAAAACAAAGGGATATAGGTATCCTAACCATATTAGGGTGGTAATACGGTTACTATAATCAGACCCGAACCCTCTACAATATGAATGTGAACATATCTACTTGTAACAAGAGCAACTGGGAAGCAACTTTTTGCCTACGTATTACCTACCTAAACTGTCACACTTACCTATTATTATTTTATACGTTAAATCGACGCTATATTTATAAGACTCGTATATGATTTTTTTTCCAAATATAGTGAACATCCACGAAGGCGACGTGTTAAAGTTGGTGCGATTAAGTCGAACAGAAATGGGAGCTTATCTTTGTATAGCATCAAATGGAATACCACCATCAGTTAGTAAAAGGATTACAATCAGCGTCCACTGTGAGTAAAAATCGCTTGCTTTTCTATATCTATCGTCGACGAAACCCTTTCATTTATTTTTTATATAAGACTTTTCCGCAAGTTTTACATTCGAGATTGTTTTAGTAATTTTTTTCCACCCTTTGTGTTCGGTGCTTTTTTCCCTTGGTTTTTTGATACGTTCGAATCGTGATTACGTCGGACGTAATTAATTTAATGAACGATGTTTTAATACTCCGATAATGCGATACAGATTATCACACCCGAAACATCACGTCTTGGAAATTAAAACAATGACTCGAGGATCCTTTTTATAAATGGTATTAAAAATACTCATACTACGCACAATTCGCTCAAACACATGCTCTCGAAAGTAGAAACACGAAAATCTCTCGAGTGTTAAAAGTTTGATTAGGTCGAAAAGCAACATCGACTGGCCGATTCGCTCCATAAAAGTAATTAATTCGGCATTGTCGAAATTACATCCATCGCTTAAAATATTCAAATGTGGTCAAATTGAATAATTCGCATAAGTAATATAGATTAAATACATACGCGCGAAACATGCGAATTAATCATGAAAAGGAATTTCAAATAGTACGGTGGCGGTTTCCAAAGGAAAGTTTTGCAGATTACGTGAGAAAAATATACGACATAATTAGAATCCAAATATCACGCATGGTTACTTCGTATACAGCCAGGTCGACAAGGACGACACCGAGTACCAATCAAAACTTGAAACCTCGTGAATTTGAAAATTCTATACGTAGACGAGCAGACTTGCGGTATTTTTATCTCTCTCGAAAATATACACGACGACGTCAACCTACCTAACTAATTATGCCTTTATCGCCATTTCCAAAACGCGAGATACCTACCCAAAAATTTTCCCAACTCGGATTCTTATTTCTCCAGCCATTAAAAAACATTTGGAAAAAAGTGAGGAAAAAAAAAGTTATAATATAGCATTATTGCACCTTTAATTTACAATGCGGTATTAAGAAATTGTACAATAAATCACAGCAGAACAACTTATTAAATGATAACTTTCGACCGAGTAGAAAAATTCCAAGCGAAAATTCGCTGCTCGCCGAAAAAAAAAGACGAGAAAAAATATAAGAAAGAAAAAAAGCCCGCTGATAGGAGACTAACGAATATTTACTGCTGTGGTTACGTTCGTCATAGAAAAATATTAAAAGAAAAATTAAAATCTGTTTTTGCGTCACTAAGGATTCACCGTAATAAAAGATAATTAGGATAAAATGGATAAAGAAATTCCAAGTTTTCTCATTATTTATGCAAATAATGACATAAATTACATTTCTTCTTCATTTTACGCGTCCAAATTAAAAATTAAGCGTGGTATTTAATCTTAATTTTTTGGATCGTAAACCTGATGCCTTAATGAAAAAGAAGCGTGAAATTTTTTCGCCTTATTAAAAAAATGACTAGCGAATTATGCTAATTTTATATATTTTTACCGGCTAGTAAAGGATTAAGTGGGGTTGCGTTAATTTTCGTGTTCAACAAATGTGATCAAAAGTATGCTTATTGCTGTCATATTAAATAATGCCGCAGGAAAATTGATCAAAATGGAAATACAAAAGCTGATACGTTACTGAATCCAAAATCTCGAGAGATCAAACTGAGAAATTTGACGACTAATGTCGAAAAATGTAAAATTTTTCGCCTCACGTGGCGTAAAAATACGAGAATAAAACCTTGAAAATTTCAAATCACCTCATTAACCCTCAATTTGTAACTCATATTTCAACAAAAAAACCATCAAGTTAGATTTTGAGTCGGGCTGAGATTAATTTTTTAAAAGCTAATGATTTTAGAATGTTATTATCAATTTTGAAAAAAAGATAAATCGTTATTTTAATATCAAAGTCTGAGACATACTTATTCATCATAATTAGGTACAAGATTTTTCTTCTTAGGCAAAACTGGCTTAGATTTTCTGCATTCAATTTTTCAAAAAAGAGCATAGCCCGATTTATAGGTGATATGGCTCTGAGCATCGAATTTGAAATTATCTAATGGAAGTTAGTCCTTATGGTCTAAATCCCCCGTGACAAAATTTTTAGCCCGGTATCTCAAACTTAACCCGTTCTGCGGGATTAAATGTGAATTTTCGTTAAAATTTCTATTTTTGGCAGCTTTCAACAGAATTGTTTCAAACTTGCAGGAATAGTAGACAATATCAAGGGTAATTTATGGAATTTTTTATAAAAAATTTCAAGCACTTTTTCCAGGTCAAATGGACATTTTAAGCTTTCTAAAGACCATTTTGGTAACCCCTTTCAAAGATGCAATTCTGGAAAAAAAATATTGTGAACCTAGTCTAGATGTACACAACCTCATATTTTTGTAGAACTTGATATCGTGTTGTGTCATCTTCAAAAGTGCAAAAAGTCGATTTTATTGTCCATTTTCCCTCCTTACATGGATCATTTCAGGTCGAAAATTTGTTTTCTTGCAGTAAATATATCATTTATGACACCCAAATACACCGTCAACCTGCATTTACACCAAATTCGTTCATTTTTTTTCTTTTTTTCCAATTCTCTTTCGAAATATCCGAATGACACCAGTTTGGGGACCCACAACCTCCTCAAGATGATCTAGGGACCTAAAGATTATGTCTTGACTTGTTTCAAGTCGATGTCCATCATATATTGCAATTTCACCAAAATCTAGGAACTTTGAATTTTTTTCAACTCATTTTAGGGGTAACGACCCGGCTATTTTACCATCTTTAGCTTACTTTTTGATATAACTACCTAGTACCAACCTAATGAAGCTAGAAAAAAAGTAAATAGCTCGTTGGAATCGGTATAATTTTCTTGACAATTTTCCATAGAAATTAATTTTTTAATAATTAGATTGTCCAAAAAAAATTATCATTTCCGAAAAATTGAATTCGCAGTTTTTTTAACCCCTTTTCGCCATTCTTTACCCCGCCCCCCCTATTTTCATCATTTATTTGTGGTTTAAACGCGAAGATTTTTCGTTTTGAAGTGAAATTCATCAATTAATTGTGAAAAAACATGAAAATTAATTTTCTAGGATTCCTTTTTTCTGAGGGTCCACTCCTTTTTTTAAAAATTCTTTATCGCTGTACCCAATGCCCCAATTGAAAAAATTTTCAAACAAAAGTTGTAAATTAAGATCCAGGGAATAATTTTAGTTATTACAAAAATTTCGATTTCATCCCTCCAACGCCTTTAATTTTGAATAATATTTACGAAAATTATGTATATTGCAAAATTGAAGGAGTGGGAGGAGTGCAATCGACATTTTTGTAATAACCAAAATTATTTCCAAGATCTCAATCTACAACTTTTGTTTGAAAAATTTTTCAATCGAGACCTTAGATACAGAAATAGAGAGGTTTTCTTGAAAAAGGGGGGGAGCGGGTGGACCCTAGGAAAAATTGCGGCTTGAAAAATTAAACTACTTTTTTCTTAGATGATTACGAATCAAACAGAAAATTGCTTTTAACCGTTTGATCGCAGAGAATTTGAAAAAAATGAGGGGGTAAAAAATAGCAAACTTATACTTCACTCTGTAACTTAGAGATCATAGAATTGATTGGTGTACTTACGAAAATATTCCAATGAAAATCAACTATAGTCTAAACCTTAAGAACGAACCCACATTTCCTTAGCGATTTCATAAGAAAATTCGTAGGAACATGGAGCCCAGTAAAAAAAAGTCTCGGTGTCAAAAGTCAAACAATGAGAAGTGCTGTCTTCTAAGTCTATTGTATCAAGGAATATATTTCCAAATCATTATCTAGCACGAGGAAGTGAACATTTGTGAAGTTTGTTGGGGGTGAAAAAAACCTGAGGGGGGGGGGGGGAAACCGGGCTATTGCCCTTAGGTAAAATTTTCCAAAGTCAAAAATACTCAATTCTTGAGAGAGAGCAAAAAAAAATCAAAGTTTTTTGATTTTGCAGAAATTGCAATATATGATAAATGTTGACTTGAAACAAGTCCTCACATCATTTTTAGGCCCCTAGGTTATCTCGAAGGAGCTGTGGGTCCCCAAAATGGTGTCATTCGGGTATTTCAAGAGAAAATTGGAAAAAATAAACGAATTTGGTCTAAATGCAGGTTGATGGTGTATTTGGATGTCATTAATGATATATTGCAAGGAAAAAAATTTCGACCAGAAATTACCCATATGGGGATGCGGGAGGGAGGTGCACAAAAAAAACGGGTTTTTGCATTTTTGAAGATGACTCACCACAATTTCAAGTTCTACAAAAATATAAGGTAGTACATCTACACTCTACAGTACATATACAATACATACCTATCTATATACTTTTTTCAGAATTGCACCTCTAAAAAGGGCTACCAAAATGAAGCTTAAAATGTCCATTTGACCTTGGAAAATTGCTAGAAATTTTTTATAAAAAATTCCATAAATTACCTTTGATAGGGTTTACTATCCCTGCGAATTTGAAACGATTCGGTAGAAAGTTGCCAAAAATAAAAATTGTAACGGAAAATCAACGTTCAACTCCGCCAGAAGGGGTTGGGATAGAGATATCGAGTTGAAAATTTTGTCATGGGGTTTTTGGCTGTAAGAACCAACAGTTCCACTGGATAATTTCAAATTCGGTGTTGGAGGGTAAATCACCCCTATAAACCCTTTCCATTTGATTCAGAACTTTGACGAGTTTTTTTATTGATTTTTGTAAATGATTTAAATGGACAAGGCCCACACATTTAGTCCCTCACATCCCCTTAAACAAACTTCTGCCTTGCTGTGAGATCTTGGCAATTTTCAGTTTCGATGAAAAAAAAATTGACGATTAAATGCAATTTCCAAGTCTGAAATACCATTCGGGAATTTAATAGTCAACAATTTTGAATCGTTATTCTCGAACACGAAAATAGTGAAAAATTACATAGGGTAAAAAACCAACTCGATGAATCGTGACGAAAAATAAAAAAAGAAGCTCGACTACAAAATGGAAAATTCCTCATCTGTTCAACTGAAAAATTAACTTACATTTAAGTAAATGTAAATAAAGCGATTCGATTACGTTAATACTTGTAATTGTCTACTAAAGTCGCAAAATTGGTATTTTAACTGTTTTGACGAAAGCTTTAGGGAGAACTTTACAAATTGCGTATAAAAGGAAAAATTTCTACGAAAACTCGCTGTTGCTACTACATAAGGTTGGTACAATATGCGACACAGCGCTACATTTTATCGCACTTTATTTACAATTCATTAACTACCGAAACTGTCTTTTTAACTAAAGCGTAAAATGATAGGTATCTTACAGCCACGTTATCTGCATACATGTGTATTTCAATTTTCATACCATAATTTCAACGCAAAAGACCCCTTTCCCAACTTCCCTCCCTTCCCCACCCCTCGCTGATTAATTTTCCTTATTAATATTGCATAGATAGATATTCTTGTTTTATTTGCACGCCTACCTACGTACGTATAACATTTAATTTCATTCGTTCACGTGGTCAATCATGCGAACCGTATTTAATATCTAATTTCTCTTATGTCAATGTTTCGATAAATTAACGCTGAGTATTGTCAAAATATCTGGTTATTACCGTAACCACGCGAAAAACAAGCCGAACGTTAATGACAGTCGATTATTCGAAATTGTTTTTTGTTTACTTATGTTTATACGATTTGTAAAATATCGACGTTCAAAAGGTGTAAATTTAAAATTAAAATTTTTTCTAAATTATAGGTACTCATTTATAACACCTAAATACGTGATTTTTCATTCATTTAAAAAATAATATCAGTTGAAGAGAGGAGACTGACCTAAAAACTTGGTAAATTTTTTTCTCAATTTGGAAAAATTGGGTTAAGTACAGTTGTAAAATTCTCAAACAGAAAAAGCCTTTTGCCTATAAACACTGTAAAAGCTGGGGAAATTTTCATTCTAGTTGAAATAATAAGTTAAGTGACAGTTTGAGTAGGCTAAATAAATCAAAATATTAAGGTCGACAATTTTCGGAGAAAAAAAAGAAAACGCAAAACTTGACTAGGTCAAGTCTGGCTTTATTATACTACGCAAGTGAAAAAATTTTCTTCGAATTTTTTTTGCCATTCCAAGTTGTTATGCATATAAACTTGAAAAGCACGATAAATTTTTCCATTCCAAGCTTTCAGTATGTACAGTTTCTCACAGAAAATGACTTTAAAAAAATTCAGACATCTACAGACTGTGGAGAGGGTTCAAGCCAACTACAATTTGAATACCTATTGAAAAAATTTTCAAAAAAAATTCACACAGTGAAGTCCTTTTTGTTAGAAAGTGAAAAAAAGAAGTTAAATTTCGTTACTTCAAGAAATAATGAATCTCTTCTTTCTTATAAGAGGCAGTCGAGCATTTCTTCAAAATTACAAGTATTTCCAATAAAAATGATTTAAAAAATTTCAAAAAATTGATTCAACTTGAAGCTTTTTTACTTGTGATCTGTGACATTTGAAATTTTTTCAGTAAAATTCCCTTTTATGGGACACCGATGTCAAGAGATTACAATGAAATATTTTTAATGTTTTAATTTTTAATCATTCATTATTTTCTTGGAAGTTGGGGCCTGGCCTCTAGATGCACCATTATCAGACCCTACTGAAGGGGGGGGGGCACAGATGGTACAGTTTTCCATGGGGCCAGAGGTTTTAGGAGCCCGGTCAAACAAAAAATTACATATTTTATTAGTATTTTTCACTAGTAGTCTGTACTCGTAAGTACATAACTTTGAAATTTCCCTTGACGACTAAAATGTTGGAAAAAATGATGAAATTTCAGATTTTGAATCCAATTTTCTGCAAACATTTTCGCCCTCGCTTCGCTGAGGCTTAATAAATTCAATTATAATAACAAAATAATGCATTTTTAAACAATTTTTCAACTAATCAATCATTTTACCTCCTAAAATACCCCATTGACCCCTTGAATGACGGTCTGGCTACGCTATTAAAAACTGAAACAAACAAATTGTTAGGTACAAATCCAAAGAAATGGTTCATTTAAATTGGGGATGCGCCATAGAAAATTTTAGACCCCTAGCTCAAAAGAGAACGAAGCAGCGGTGCCTAAAGTGAGGTCACTTATGAAAAAACTGTAGTTGTTTGTCACTTCTGGGTAATACCACCTGTCTGGGACCCAGGCCACCCCTTGAAAAAATGCATTCTGAGTTTCTACACCTCCCTAGGTCATTGAACTCAAAATTGGATACCATTTATTGCCCTCTATCAGGGGGTTGAAAAGTTGCAAATGGCAAAAAAATCGAAATTCTTGAGTTACAAAAAAATAAAATATCCTCCGCTTGGTACCAAAATCGGACCTAAAGGGCTCCAATTGATGCAAAAAACTAATTTCGATTAAAAAAATTGAAAATTTTTCATTGCAGTCTTGTCAACTTTTGATTTTTGCAAAAATATATTTTTACCATGAAAAATTAAGAGAATTTTGATGCCTTATAAAAATCGAAAGTTGGCAAGACTACGATGAAAAATTTTCAATTTTTTAATCGAAATATCTTTTCTGCATCAATAGGAGCTCTTTAGGTCCAGTTTTGGTACCGAGTAGGGGGTATTTTATTTTTGTGTAACTCAAAAATCTCGATTTTTCGCCATCTGTAACTTTTCAATCCGCTGGTAGAGTGCCATAAGTGGTATCCAAATTCGAGGTCAATGGCCTGGAGAGGTGTAGAAAATAAATTTGTACTTTTCGGGGGGGGGGGTGACCGAGGTATCAGGCAGGTGACATTACCGAAAAGTGGCAAAAAACCACGGGTTATTCAAAAGTGACTTCACTTCGAGCATCCCCAACTCCGTCCCTCCTTCAGCTAAGGGTCCAAAATTTTCTATGGTGCATCTCCAACTCAAAATGAACCACCCCTCAGGATTTAGTCGAAATGAAATGTATTTTTTTTCACTTCACCCCAATACAGAATAGGTACCTAACTATTTTCGTAGGTTACCTTCCAAAAGTTTCCAATTTTATCGCTTTAAAAAAAAATTTCCATCTCAATAAATTATTAAGAAATTCATCCTTCGCTGTATTCGCACAACAACAATTTATTTGAAAAATCGTAACCGGACTTTCTCACAAAAATCTTTCATTTTACTGGCACACCAGGTATAATTCGAATGTACCAAGTACCAACTTAGGCATGTGAAATAAACATTTTCAATACCGCCTTCTCAAAACGCCTCCAAATCTCGAATAGAAAAGCACCAGACATTTACAATATGCAAAAGTCTTGTGGGCGTTCGTAAGATGACTCGAATGGACTAAAATATCCCTGATGGAATATTTAAAAGAATAAAAAAAAAGCAGCTCGACGTCGCGTTACCAAAAAAACATTTCCTATTTTCATCGATTTTATGAAAATAAAAAAATGAAAAATGAAACTTATACAGACCTATCAAAACGAAATGAATCTTTTATATGGTCGACGACATAAGAAGATCTAATATATTATCACTTTCACGCGAAGAAACAAGTTCAACAACACGAGTTAAGGTATCGGATAGAAAAAACACATATTATAGTCTATGAAAATGAAAAGGAAACTTTCCGAATGTTTCTTTTCATATTCTTTCATGTTATAAAAGTTACTTCAACGGAAAAAACCGTTTTATTCTCGAGAGACCGTTTGTCTTAGATTGAGTAGGTAAGAACGTGTTGAATGTACAATAAATCAGCATTACCGAAACCTAATAACAGCCGTAAACGTCAGCTTCAATGGTTTACCGTATAAATGACAAAATTTTTATGAAATTCAATGTACTATTGTCGTAGATATACCGGCGTAACACTGTATCGGAAATGTTTCGTACTGACATAAATGATAAAATATCGTTTCATTACGAGTTTTCAAACGAATTACACACTACACGATATAGCTAATAATACCTTAGGTGAAAATGAACCTATACTACACATACGTAAAATAAAATAGATACTTTTATCGCACCGCCGTACCGATTTTCTTTTTTATAAAACCACCCTAGCTTCACTTTTTCTGAAATTATTAAAAAATAAAGATGATGGTCGACAACCAAAGTTTTTATTTAACCCCAATTTAGAAAAATATAAGCAAACGAGAAAGTTTGCGCGGAATTTATCTTGAAACTTCAACGTCGTCCGTCACAATCGATAAATTTTTTCACCGACGGGAGGAAAAAAAAATCGCGACTAAGGAAACAGATGGCACAACGGGGGTACTCATTTGTTTTTTCTTATAGTAAAAATGAGTTTAAACTTGCTCGAAAATCCTTCCTGTATAATTAACCCAATTGCGGTGAGAAGAACTTCATGGACTTTGATAAATCTGAGAAAAGGTGTAATCCCATACTTATCAAAGTGTCCCGTATAATTAATCAAGTCTTTTCTCTTTCGTGGGTATTTAACTTTTTGTAAATTAATGCTGTTGTCTGTTTAACTTCAACGATGAAAGGAATTTTTATAGTCGGCGAATAACAAGGCAAACTTTCAAATTATCACATGTCAAAAACAACGAAAAAAAAAGTTAGTTACTTTATTACGAAACATGGGTGCTGGGCGAAAAAACATGTGTACGATGTGTTAATCGTAAAATTATAACGAATTTCGTCCTATTTTCAACGTAATTTATCAATTTTCAAGTTTTTGCAATACGTCTGATGTAAAAAAAATTAGTCGCAAGGGGATTACATAATATTTCAACCACTTGCAACCTTGTTTTGAGAAATCACCATTCGAAAATACTCGTAATACGTAGAAAAACATGGTTGTAATTTTTGAGAATTTTCAGAAAAGTATCCGAGTGCATACTTTTTACAACGTGAAAACAAATGAGCATTCTCGAGTATTTCGATTTTTATAAAAATTATAATAATGCTATTTCCAAATAAATAAGTCAAGGTACAAAATACCCATATGTATCTTAATCTATATGCACTGGAAAAAACGTATAAATCATGAAAAAGATCCAACATAACTAAATGCTTCGCAATTGAGAGGATAAAATGTTGTGGGGTAAAAAACCGAAGTACAAGAAATATATAACTATTTTCGGAATTCCAGACGAATATAAAAATATACTCGTACTATCTCTTTACTGATATAAATTATTCCTTCGAGGTGCTTTTGCAAGTCGATACAAGTATAAAAGGTAAGATAGGTAGACGTGTGTCGCGAATCGTCAACAAAAACACTGCTTATCCAAAGGTTTTATAGAATGAAAACGTAAAATTCCGTAAAACTCGGATTTAATACGGTGGAATTCGCGGAATTTGATTTTCTTACGTCTCGTCTTGGTATGCCTAGTGGAAATAAAATTCACTCCTCAAATATGAGAAATTCCACATACCATGCCGGTGTCTAAGATTTCATTAATAAACATAAAACCATGTATGAGATTCACGCTGCAAAACTAAATAAGTCGTCGAGTTATTGGAATGCGTATAATTTACCTTGCCTTAATAGGTGATTTGCTACAAGCGATTTGTTTAAATTTTGTAACCTTTATATTGTTCTATCTAGGTGATATTTTATACATACCTCTTTTCAATGTAGTATACACTCGATTAAGTTATTTAATTAGAAAATCGCTGATTTTTTTCCCAACTAATGATACGTTTATTATTTATTTTTTGTTTCTAGTTCACCCGGTTATTCATGTTCCTAATCAGTTGGTAGGGGCACCATATGGTACCAATGTTACATTGGAATGTTACGTCGAAGCATACCCAAAACCAATTATTTATTGGGATCGAGAATCAGGTAATGCGAATTATTTTCCTGAATTAAAAAAAGCAATATGATGAAAAATTTTATTAAAATCGAACCATCGTTAGATAGATATAATTCCTAACACTGGAAAGGATGATATTTCATTTTTAAAACTCTTTTGTGCCCAGGAGAGATCTGATGGATGAAATTTTAAAATTTTCATTGCATTTCACTCTTGAAAATGAAAGAGATGTATCTAGTGCAAAAATTCCAATTCTCCCCCATCCAATTTTTTTTATTATTGCCATTTTTAAACAAATAAGTTGAAATTCTGAGTTTGAAATTCAGATTTTTCAGGGCCTTAAATGACCCAAGATTAAACATTTTTTACACTTTTATAAAATAAAAAACAAAATGAAGAAATTATAAGAAAATTTTCGATTTAAACTGGAAATTCTCAAAGGAAATCAGTTTTTAAAATTAACCAATGTTTTTTTGAAAAATGGCGATTCCCTTTACTAAAATGAAACTAAGGGTGGAAATTTTTCGTCCCATTCCATACACTCTCGAAGTTCTTTGCAAGCGATGGACAAAACATTTCACCCTTACCCTGATCTATATCACATAGAATCAAAGATGAAAATTTCGAGAGGTGAAATATTTTAAAAAAAATTGCTGTAGAGCTGTATTGTGAAGAAATTTTATATATTTTTGTTCAAAAAAATGCAGTATATGAAAATTTTTCTTCAAAAATATTCATTAAATAATATAGTGAAGCAAAATTTGGCAAAATGTTACTCTTTCCTTCAAATAAAATATTACATCATTTTCCCAATAGACAATAGTTGTTGTTGAAAGTCTGAAAAACTTTGAAAGCAGATTTCCCGTGCAAATTTTCAAAATAAATCGAAAATCCTTTTATAATTTCCTCATTTTGTTTTTTTCTGTATTAAAACAATTTCAATTTTCAGTCATTTGAAGCTATAAAATATTTGGAGTACAAACTCAAAATTTTGAATTGAATAAAAAATGCAATTATAAAAAAATTGGTGGGAGTGAAATTTAAATTTTTGCACTGCATCTGTTTTTTTAAGGGCGAGTACTGAGAAGTTGAGTGCATTTTTTTTTCAATTTATACAGCAAATCTCCCACAGGAAAATTTGACTTTTGTCTACGCGATGCTATGAATTTTTTTTTTTAATTTCATCCATCGGATCTCTCTCGGGCACAAAAGGGTTAACAAAAGTTTTGAAACAAAAGCTGAAAATTACAATAAACCGTGCAGAAAAATCATTATTTCTGCCCCCCTCCCCTCCCAATAAAAACCAAATATATAGGAAAATTCTCCACATTAAAAGTCTTATACTACCTATGAAACTATAAAACATAGGATATGCTTTTGCTCATTGAATTTTTCAAGCCCATAAAGTCGTGATATTTGAAATTTCCTTGAAATTTTCCAAGTCCAAAAAAGTCAGACAAAATATATAAAAATCATCGTGATGGATTTTCGCAAGTGAATTTCGTAATGGAATTTTTTAGAAATTTGAAAAATTTTCCAAATTCAAAAAAGTCTGACAAAATTCCGGAAAGTTAGCGTAATATCTGAAATTTTCCAAATCCAAGAAATCTGCTTGAGAAAATATCGGAAAGTCACCCTAATTTCTAACAATAAGAAAAATCGTCAAAAAGTCGTAAAAATTTAAAGCAAATTCTTCCGTGTTGCTAAAATTGTTAAAATTTGAGTTGAAACGTCTAAAATATCACTTAAATTGGCTACAATTTTGTTAAAATGTCAAAAAATTGCCAAAGACTATTAGAAATTTGGATTAAAACACCAAAAATTTCGTTGAAATGGATTTAAAATTCATCAAAATGTTGTTGAAATTGTTCAAAATTATTTAGGTTTATAAGATACCAAAAATGTCATGAATATTGATGGAAAATTGATTAAGATTTTGCAGGGAGTGTCTAACCGGTCATGTAAGTCATTGTAAATTCATGGATTTTACTGCTAAAGTCATGGATTTTTGACTTTTTATTGAGCAAAATTCAGATTGGGTCATAAATATTCTGAATTTTTTTTTTTTTTTTTTTTTTTTTTTTATAAATTTAAAAAAATTTTTTAGTAAAAAAAA
>FIZU01035322.1:0-25942 GCA_900064475.1 Pseudococcus longispinus
AACAGAAAAGGGGGGTTCGCGGGGGTCCACATATGAGACACATCGGGGGAGCGGAAGGGTGGCAATTTTTTTAGGTCTATGGAGGGTCATCATTTGCATACATGCAGTTTTTTTCGAAATTATAATTTATTCGCGAAAAGGGGGGGCATTTTAAATGTTTTTCCCCTGTATATTTTGACGAGTGTTTTTGCGCCACTCCTTCACTTTTCGAAAAAAATTAATATAACCTTTTTTGTTGCAAATTTTATATACTTCAACTTTAGTTATGTCCATTTTTTCATTTTCACGCATATTTACAGAGTT
The DNA here is from genome assembly GCA_900064475.1 of Pseudococcus longispinus. Taxonomy (NCBI): domain Eukaryota; kingdom Metazoa; phylum Arthropoda; class Insecta; order Hemiptera; family Pseudococcidae; genus Pseudococcus; species Pseudococcus longispinus. The sequence continues at coordinate 304 of FIZU01035322.1, forward strand.
ACGAGCAAAAAACCGCGAGGGGGTCTCTTTGGGTCCACAATTGGGGGACTTCCCGAGAGGTGAGGTTCGGGGACTTTTTAGAGGTTAATCAGGACGTCGAAAGGAACATTTTAAAATAAAAAAAATTTTGATAACCCAAAATGCAATTTGCACCATTTTTTTGGTTCAATTTTACTGAACTAATTGTACCTATATACTTGAACAAAGTGCAGGTGACTAAATTCGAATTATATATTCCAGTATTATTAAAGCTTTGAGATAAATTGATTTCGGTCTTTAAAATCAACAGAACCAAATGCACTTCATTATGCCAAAGGAGATTAGCTACTTTTTTTTGGAAAAAAATCGTCATTGAATTGCGTCATTCCTGCAGCGATTAAAAATTTTATGGGATTTTCTGACATTTACTACCATAAGAATACCTTTTCACTTGTACATATCCCTCAAGGTTAACTTTTATAGGTTTTATATAGTCTGATAACATATTAAAAAATTATTCTTCGTACTAGATAAATCATAAAATTAAGTACCTAGTACCTAAAAAAAAATTAGAGATATTTTTCAGCTTTCTTGGGATTTAATAAGAAATTCAAAACATGTTTTGAAATTTTACATAAGAACGACGATGCCTCCGATGAAAAAATATCTCAGAAGTACCTAATCTTATTGAGAAAAAAATTTACCTTCTTTACCACTACTTAGTTACATTTTTGGTTCATTTCAACTTTGGTGGGAAAAAATCCAATAAAGCGAAATGTTTGGAAGCTAAAATATACTTTGAAATTGTAAATGAGAATCACAAAAAACAGTAGTTTTTTTTCGAAAATTACCCTACTTTGGGTATCTACAGTTCTCGAGAAAGAGAGATTGGAAGGCACTTGATTTTTGTGTGTGTGAGTTTCAACTCAAAAGACAACAGATGTGTTAAAAAATTAGCTAGTTTGTTTACACTATACATTGCACAAAATCTTCACTCAAGACCACATTTACAGAATGACGAGACATCAACAATTCAATCGATTTCATCCTAAATATATATGTTTAGATATATTTCATCCATGAAGCAATATCAATTCCTTTACGAAATGTAATTAAAAACGCCGTTCTCAAATGTAATTTCACGCTTCAATTGATAATTTTCAAACACTCGTTGCATCTCAATACATAAACAATTCTTTAAATCGATAATGTCATTTAACCTAATACCAAGGTTTAAATTTCAATCAATATTTTCTTAACATTCTTGGTTTTTATCGACTGATTTTAATTTTTTGATGCGTTGCTCTGGGGAGCTTTTGCATAAAGAATATACAAATATATAAATATAAACCACATAGTCAAAAAACTGATAGAACTCTATAATAAATAAATTTTTCGAGACAAAGAAAATACCCACATAAGCCATTATCAACTTCCAAAATCGATAGATTAAAGTAGTTGAACTTTTCAGTCAACATAACTTTTCATTCACCTTTTTCAAAAATGATTCTTATACTACACTGAAACTAAACAACAAATATTTACCTATTACGCATCCAAAATAACAATCTGTTAGGCAGCTTTTTTTCAGTCTACATAAAATAACGTCGAGACAACTTGTACCTACTTAGGTACATAAAGAGACCAATTAAATTGGAAAGCTACGTGTATGGAAATTTTATTATCAAAAAATTAACACTTCAAAGGCACCAAAGAAGCGCTGAACTCGTTACAGCGTCACCTGAAGGGTTTTTATTTCGCTGAAAAATTTTCTACTAGTAATTTTTTTTTACCCCCGCTTCAAAAAACCACCGTATTATAATAGCGCAGCTATTCAAAGAAATAATTTGTATACTCGAATTAAGAGGATACTCGTTGAAAGATAATTATGAAACTTAATAAACGTAATGAGCATACAACGACTACAACGTATAATGTAATTTCATGCTACCACTTTGTCCATGCAGCTGTATTCTTACTAATTAACCTGAAATACCGTCACATACTAAAAACTCCATGTTTATACATTGATGTTTAATTCTAAATGTGGAAAATGAGTGAATACGAAGCGAGGAAAGGAAATTTGATAAGAATTAAAAAAAAGAGAATTGTTCAAATAATCACTTTAAAATAAACGAGAAGATTTAGATATTTTCCTGATTGATTAAGTTGAACTTTTCTTTCAAATTTTTCGAGTCATTTTAATTTTGAAAACAAATATCTTGAAGAAAATGAAATTAAACGTAACACTCGAAACAAACGACTCAGATGGCAAAAAAACACGTTTAAACGATTTTTCAAACCCATTCACACTTATTTTGACACGTTAACATGAAGAAAATTCAACAGTTTTAACATTGGCACGTTTGCGTTCCAAAAAATAACTCTAGAAAATTCTAGCTTCTTTTAGCCAAATTTTCATCTGATCAAGTTTTTGCAATACTTTGTTAACTTACTTCTGCAATCAAATTACAAATTTCATTTTATAGTCAATTTTCCGAATAAATAATTTGGAACATTGACGTTAAAAAAAAAATTGAAAAATTTGACACCAGCACGTTTTTGTTCTAAAAAAAACTTGTTTCCGAGGAATTTCGTCGTCAATCAAATTGTTGTTTTTTCATTTGAATTTTAGGTACCGAATTATTTTTCAAAATCACAACGAATTTCATTTTACAGTCAATTTTACCAAATTTTATCAAAAAACAATCGTCGATTTTGACACATTTACATTACAAATTTTTTCTCAATTTTTGGTGTTTTTGGAGGGACTTTCTTCAAAATTTGACGTTAATAAAGGTTTAAGTACCTATTTAAACTTTACGAAATTATTTCTCAGAATCCCTGCAAATTTCATTTCAAAGTTAATTTTATTAGATTTTATCATTGGTTCGATTTCACAAATTTTGACACATCGATATCACAAAAAAAAGAAAAATGTTACATTCACTCGTTTGCATTCCAAAACAAAAGTTTTCGTTTTTAGGGGATTTTCTTCAAAATGAAATTTCAATATGCAAACTGCAAAGTTTTATTTAAATTTTAGGGAATTATTTTTCAAACTCGCTGCAAATTTCTTCTTAAAGTAAGTTTTACTAGATGTCATCATTGCTTCGAATTGACTAATTATGGCACATTGACATTACAAAAAAATAATATTAAAAAATTCTTCATTGTTTTTTTTCAACTTTTTGCTAGTATGTAAGAGATTTCTTCAAAACTTGGATTATATTCAGATTTTATTTAAATATTTCTCAAAATAACTACGAATTCCATTATTTCAGATACAATTTTACTAAATCTTAAGTAGGTATATTTGTTAGGCTTTTTTTTAGAACATTTCAATCAAAAAATTCAACAGTTGATTCGTTAAAAGCAAACTATTCAAGCGTTTACGAAAAGTAGAAAAATAAATCAAAAATCATTCTCATCCACTTTGACACATCAACGTTACAAAAACAAAAAATTCCATATCAGCTGGTTTACGTTCAAAAAATTATTTTTTGGTTTTGTTGATGAATTTTTACAAAAATTTGAACCGAATTAGGTTTTTATTCAAGTTTTGCCCAGAATCTATGTCAAAAAGAACTGCAAATTCCATTCTATATCCAAATTTGCTGTTTTTATCATAACTTATCAACTACATTTCAATCAAAAATTCTACTTTGAACGTTAATCTTATTAAATCTTCTTTTGAAATAATTACAATCCATTATTACTGTACTTTTCAATACGTCGAAGCATTACAACAATTCATCAAACCTGCTGCATAAAATTACTCTGACTTTTTTAGTACTTCTTTTACACAACAGACCGGCCTAATCCGAGATTAATCGCGAATACTGGAATTTCGCGTATTCGCAACATTCAACACGTAAAATAAATGTATTAAAATTAGAGAAAAAGGGATACTTGAACATGGAGATGACACAAACGACTACGCATTATTTTCTGGTTGTTTCGTTCATTAATCTATTTCACGTCTGTTGCTTATTTTAATCGACATCGTTGATGAAGCCCGTCAATAGAGCAAAACGGATTAAAATTCGCTTTTTCAGACGACCCCATATCAACGAATAAAACATTCATGCCAAAAAAGTGAAAAAAACACTTCCATAATGTATTTTGCATAACAATGATAAAACCTCTCTTGGCATTATTCTAATTTAGAAATCCTACATCATTTCTGCTATCGGAACATCATCAAAGTACATACACGTGAAAAAAAAAAGGACTAAAAAGCTGAAAATTTTCAAAAACACGTACAAAAGCATCATACTCAATCGGTCGTAAAAGAGAAAAAAATATTTCACGTTTATGAAACGACCCGACGAATAAAATTGTATTCCTTTCATTGTCAAGTACGTACTTGGAATTGTAACCCTGTTGCATTAAAAATCTGACCTTTCGGTTCAAATTTTACACCGCTTTCGATATCGTGCATTTCGAAAGCAGCACGAAAGTACAACGTACGATCTACACGACGCGACCATTCAAAACCAATAATTTTTACGACTTGACGCGTCTCGGTATTTTCTTTCCGCAACGTTGGCGCATAAATAAACATCGAAGATTTTATCTCACGATGTCAATTTGAATAATGAACGGTGAAAAATTAAACATCAGCTTTGGCAAAGTCTGATTAAATTTATTCCGAAGATGGGTACGGATCGATGTATAGATAAATTTAATCAAAAACATCAAAGTTATGTTTCGTGCACATTTGTGCTTTATCTCGTTTTGAAAATCAACCGAGATGGAAAAAAACCATCCGGCAGGTCTTATTAAATTAAAAAATAGCGAGAAAAAAAAACCTAGCTCAACAAATTAAAAATTCTACGTCCGAGGAAGTACGGAGAGGAAAAAACATAACAAGACAAACGGAACGAAAACACTGTGAAAAGAAAAATAAAGCAAGCATTAAATAACAGTTAGAATTTTTTTTACGCATTCGCCGAATAAATCTCGCAAAAAAAGCCTAAAGCTCGTTAAATGTTTGTAAGTAATTCAACAGGGGCACGTTAAATATATGGTTACACGTTTCGCAAACGCCAACGTACTGCGTACTTCTTCTTTTTGAAATTCCGACCCATGTTTTTCACAGAAATTTGCCGATGAGAATTTTCTATAGTCTGATTTTAAATTTAGGCGCCTACTCTTTTGCATTGGCCAAAAGCCTCGATCAGAAGTTACCAAGGTGAATATCTTGGTAAGTATATTTCTATGTAAAAGCAATTAAATATGAATACAGATAAAAACACGTAAATTATTCGACAAGGACACACCTGTTCAGAGACATTCCCCGAGGCTAACCTTTGCAAAAATTTCACATTATACATTCTCGTCGACAAATCCTTTGTCAAATTTCTACATGCAACAATAATACGAGAAAAACGTCCAAAACCAGAGAACATGTTGTACAAGACGTGATACATATGTAAAGGAAAAAAAACACAACTTCGCACTATTTTTTACCAACAAACGACGTGCCAGGTTTGTTTTCCGGCGAGTTAAAATATTTATGACGTTGCATTTACCGTACCATACGGTGTACTGCGAGTGCGAGTACAAAGGTACCTACCTACGCAATTTACTCGCAAAAACATAAACTTTTCAAGATGAAAACAAGAATACATTTTTGCGGTATAAAAAATTCCTTCGAGCTTGGTTTCGAAAGTGACTCCACAAGTGGATCTATAAACGAGACACGTTTCTTTTTTCCAACACAGAGGGTGGGAAAAAACTTGGAAGTTCGAGTCTGCCTATACGAACGAGGATGAGGTCAAGTTTTGTAGAAAAGTTCACCATGTTGGGGTGTTTGAAACACAAACAGTCAAGCTGCGAATAAGTTTTACCCAAGTATTAATCACGTACGCTTAGGCAATGTTCCGCTGATAAAGGAATTAGCGATGTTTGGGTATTAATTTTCTTGTTACATGTGGTACGTCTGAAATTAGAATCATTTTAAGGGTATTGTTGGTTTGAGAAATTTTTTCATAATATTGAAGAGTAGTGTTGTATTTGATTATGTGATTTTAGAATAATCGAGTGCTGAAAAAATTAAATACAAGTAGCTATTTTTTAAAAAGTAGATCAAATTTAATTGACCAATTCTTTATCAACTTTTCGGAACCTTAATTCTCTATCCTTAATTTTTTCCGCAACTAAATCTTAATTGGTGAGCGAGTCTTTCAGTAATTTCGTAAAAAATCATTGGAAACAAAGTAAAATTGATAACTTTCCAAAATGTATTAAAAACTGCCGAAAATTTTGAAAAAAGTCATTGAAAATGATGTAGGTGAAAATGAAGAAAAATGTCCAAAAAAGCTCCCCCCTGATTATTTCTATTCCCATTCTACCCATGAATTGAAAGTATAAAACATAGGATATGATTTTGCTCTTTCTGCTATGTCAAACTGAAGTGCACATTCCAATCTGACAGATGTCTGACTTTATTTAATTGTAAGTTCGAAGAGTCCGACACAATGTTATCATATCTCGTGAAACGTCTAAAAGTCCATTTCAACAAATTGTTCCAATTTCAAAAGTCAACTGACCTACACTTTAAAACATTTTTCAAAATGAAAAAAGTTAGAATTTCTGAAATTTACCAAGTACAAAAAATCGTTCAAAATCTGAACACTTTTTCAATTCCAGAAGATCTAAAATAGCCTAACGAAATATTTGAAAGTCAGCGTGATCTCTGAAAATTTCCAAGTCTAAGAAGTGAATGAAATTTGAAAAAAAATTTTCAAGCCCAAAAAAGTCTGACACAATGTCGAAAAGTCAGCAAGTTCTGAAAGGTTTACCAAAATGTCTAAAAGTCAGCGTTAGGTAAAAATCTATCTGACAATATTCTGATTCAAACTTTTCTTGAAATTTTTCAAGTCCATAAAGTTGAAATTTTCCAAGTCCAAAAAAGTCTGACAAAATGTCTGAAAATCAGCGTGATCTCTGAAATTTTCCAGTTCCAAGATGTTTGCCTGACAAAATGTCAAAATTACTGAAAGTTACCTTGATTTCTGAAATTTTCTTTATCTGACAAATTGTCTAAAAGCCAGCATTATCTTTGAAATTTTTCAAGTCTAAAAAATTAGTGAAAATCTGAAAATTTTTCTCAAGTCTTTAAAGTTGGTGTAAGTCTAAAACTTTTTCAAAGTTTAAAAAAAACTAAAAAAATTTTTAAAAGTCAGCGTGACGAAATTTCGATATTTTTTACAATTTTGTCATCATACACTTTCAAAGATTACAATGAAATTTTTTACAGTTTTTACATTTCTGACATTTTTTTTCAATATTTTTACCACTTTAACCACGTTAAAAAAATTTTCATTATAAAATACGAATACGAGTTTCTTATTTTTAGAAAATCAAAGTTGTTTATTTTTATGTGGATTATGCACACTATGAAATTGGCAGAAGTCTCGAAAAATTCGATAATTTGGGAAATAAAGTCCCCCTTAAACATGCATGTTTCATGTACTAATCACCGCTCCCCCACCACCTCAAATTATCAATAAAACTGCACCACAGTACGTCATAAAAGTTATCTACATGTTGTTTTGAAAACTTTTTAACGATGTCAATCAAAATATAAGCACACTTATTCGATACTGAAATTATCGTGAAATTCAAACAATTCATTAACTTCCTTCTCATCATTTTCTTATGAAAATTACGAAGCAAAAAATTTCAAAAATCGATTGGTTGAGCGATGTCTCTGGTAAAAAAAAAAAAAAACTAAATTACTTAAAAAGAGTTCCTTTCAATATCATCCGATGATTTGAAATATTTACCGAAGATGGCCGAAAAACTGATACAAATATTTATAAAATGTAAAATTCAACTTCTAACAGCGTAGCATTTCAAAGAGAAGATGAAAGGTACACATAATGCGGGTAATTTGTGAAAACTTTCTTTTTCCTTTTTTTTTTTTTAATTAAGGAAATCGTACCCGGAATTTTCTCTTGTTTACACTTTTTAATTTTTTTTTCAGCTCGTTTTCTTGACAAAACCCCAAACATGAGAAGAAAATGAGAAACGAAGCGTTAATATTACACGAACACTTGTGTCTGGAATTTTCCTACGTATCGTATTAGAGATTAATGAATAAAATAAAAATTACCCGCGGTGTATGACGTATAGTTAGTCGTATACTCACACGAAGCAGATAAAATATGATAAAAGTTTCCTTTTTACATTTTTGTTTTCTGTTTCATTACTGACGCGACGTCGCTATAACACGTAGAACATTTGAGATTTTTTTATTATGTAAAAAGTTTAAAATAGATACTCGTATCTACATATCCCTGCAAAGTATCACTTGACAGAAGAGAGATTCTTATTGTGGGGGAAGAGAAGGTTGGAAGACAGAATAATTGATGGGTCTAATTTTTAAGCTCTGCTCAAATCATCGATCAAAAATATGAATAAAGTTCGCGAAGTGAACGTATTAGATGATTATACTTTCTTGCACGACAATCACACAAGTGTCCAATTATACAGCAAATTGCAATTGTTTTTTTTATTGTGAAAAATTGAAATGAAGAAGTCATTTACCTATGTCTTAATAGAATGCACAAATTAATAACTCACGAGCCAAAAGAATTCGTCGTTATTTTTTCAAAATTTTCAATAACAATTTCTGGAAAATTACCGAAATTTGTTTTTGAGAAATAATTGGTCAAAAATGATTAAAATTCGTTTTTAAAACAATGTGGTTTTTTTTTCAATTTTCAGTACCTATCCAATTTTTAAATAGTACCTAGACCTACCAACCTACTAACGTACGTAACTTACGTACTAATGTCTGAATCATTAAATTTGACATAAAAATGACTTCTTTTTGGAAGTTTATGTTTTTTTAAACAGAAAATTAGAGTACTTCCCTATTTATTTTCAGCATAATTATTGGTTTCAAAATTGGGATTTCAGATGTTTAAAGAGCCTCCTTCAAGTATCACCTATTGATTTGAAACTAAAAAACATAGGATATGCTTTTGCTAATTGAATTTCTCAAGTCCATAAAGTCGTGATGTTTGAGATTTTCTTGAAATTTTCCAAGTCCTAAAAAGTCTGACAAAATGTCTGATTTGAACTTTCTTGCTACACAAACTTGGTGACATGACGGCTGTCAGCCGCCGTCACCAACCGCGGATCTTATGACTGTTCCAAGGGTGGCTGACAGCCGCCATGTCACCAACCATGGAACTTGACTGATCAATTGATCATCGAACAATGTAATTTCATGAAATGGATACCTAGATGTAATACCAATACTATTTCAACTATGGTATTATGATTTCAACTCAACCACAAAAGTTTCCTTCAACGAATCTTTTTCTTGCCTGCAGTCTTGCATAGGTATCAGGAAGGAAAAAGTATATCTACATGGAAAAATATTTGTATAACTTTGCATAACTACCCAATAAAGAAGTTGCAACTATATCAAACATGTTTGCTTCCGACTGCTTAAAAATGCAAATGTCTATTTTTGTCGTATACACATTGAAAATGATACAAAATGCACGAAGGCGAATAAACATAAAATAAAGATTTTACGAGAACAAGCGGCTGAACCGAAATTGAAATTTTCAAGTCAAGGCGCGATAACGTATAAAGCGAAAGAGAGCCCTGCACGTTTTTGAAAATTCCGCAGTTTCATGTAATGATTTATTTAAAACGTTGGCGGTAAGTGGTTTCGAGAAAAGATTAAATTATGATGTTTACAGTTGCTCCGGGTATATACCTCGAGCCTCGAATGACCATAAAATGTCCCTCAGAAGTGTGTGCTTTTTACATAAAGCGTACAACGGCCGTAGCACAGGTAGGTATACCAAAGTTCCGTCGAAATATTCGTGTGTCCGTAAATGCGAGAAATAAAATTCTCTCTCCTTTGTAAAGTATATACCACCGTACTGTGTTTGTATTCCATTAAAAAAAATTAAACGTCGAAATGAACTAATAGAAAAAAAGTGTAAACAAGTTGAAATTTTTTTGTAACCCGAGGAAAAGAACACACTGAGAAGTTGAAAAAAGAAAATACTTGGTTTTACATTTTGGCAAAGTGGAATGAATGAAATCTTCCTCGTGACTGTGAAAATTGCTTCCTTCGTTTATTCTCACATCGAGTAACTATTATTTAAACAGATTAGCTTTAATCGATATTTATAAATTTTTGCAGTTTTTGTTGTTGTTGTTGTTGTTGTTGTTATTGTTATTTCCAACTGCCTACCAAATTTTTTAATACCTGACTGTTTTCCACGAAAAACCTGACGAAATTCCCCGACGATGACTTTTAGACATTTTGTCAGACCTCTTTGGACTTGAAAAAAATTTTCATATTTCCATCGACTTTTTGGACTTGAAAAATTTTAGAAACCAAAGTAACTTTCCGACATGTTGTCAAGCAGACTTCTCTGACTCGGAAAGTTTCAGAGATTGACTTTTAGACATTCTTTCAGACTTTTTTGGACTTGGAAAATTTTTAAGAATTTAAAAGAATTTTTGAATTTGGAAAATTTCGACTTTATGAACTTCAAAAATTTCAAGAAAGTTCAAATCAGACATTTTGTCAGACAGCTTTTTACCTAACGCTTATTTTTAGAGATTTTGCCAGACTTTTTTGAATTTGGAAAAATTTTCAGATTTCTGATGAGTTTTTGTGCTTGAAATTAGACTTCAAAAACTTTCAAAAAAATTCCATTACGAAATTCACTCACGAAAATCCGTTCCGCTAGCCGTTAGGTACTTTGTCAGATTTTTTTGGACATGAAAAATTTTTCAGAATTCAAATAACTTTTAGGACTTTGAAAATTTGAAAAAAATGTCAAAATATTACGTCTTTATGGACTTGAAAAATTCAATGAGCAAAAGTATATCCTACGTTTTATAGTTTCATGGGTAGTATGGAAGTGGCTGAGTTTTTTTTTCATTTTATCTACTATTGACGTTTTAACTTCGTGATGAGCTTAAATTTTATGAATGAAGAGATGCGTGAGACAAGTACTCTTTAAAAAGATCTAATAAGTATCTGAAAAAATATCCTCAAAATCACTTCTTTAATTAATAATAAAAGATGAAATAATATCTAATTGGTAGAAAAATTCTAGAGAATTGAACGAAATTTTTCAATAAAAATTAAAAATAAAAATTTCTTCATTCTCCCTAAATTCAATAGTTACAAAATAAAAACACTAAATAATTTTGAACACAATTCATATTTCGATTTTTGAAAACATCAGGGGACAATTTGGGTAGAAATCACTTTCCAAGACCAAAAAAAAATACATATTTGAATGAAAGATCGCAAACTTACTTCATTTGTATCAGGGTTCTCTTCATATACTAGATGAAGATGGAAAATTAAAGTCCTTGAGAAAAAACTAGATTTATTTTATTTACTGCAAAACAGAACTTTTGAATAAAAAATTTTAAATCACGTCAAAAATCTCAGCAATCAAAATTGAAAAACGAATTTTAATCATTTCATATTTGGTGAATTTTCAAAAATAAAATTCAATAATTTTCCACACTTGTGAAACAATTTCGAAAGTTTCTAAATTTGAAAATTTCAAAAACATTCGTAAAAAGAAGAAAAAGATCGACTAACATATTTTTCTATCCCATAAAAAAAACGTGAGTTCAAGTTTTCTATTGAAAAAGAGGTTTTAAAATCTCGAATTATGTTTAGGACATCTGCTACAAATTTTTTTCTTCGATAGTGCAGCGTTTATAAACCATTAGGGCAATGGATAATGAACGCCTCTCAAGCACTAAAAAATATTATTTTTCAATAAAAAGTCAACTCTTTTTCTGTGAAGTTATTCTTTCACTCAAATTTCGTCAAAATTATGAACAGAACCCCTACCTCTCTCCCAATCAATTTGGTTCCACGAGAAGAAATTACTGTATTTTCTTCATTTGAATCCAAACTGAATAGCAGGAATATAACTAGTCCAAAAGTCGTACTTTTCACCGCTCGTACTTTCTTTCGACATTATTTGACAACTGTCCCCTTCCTCTCTCACATTGCCTATCCCAAAACGTCAGAAATCGCCTTACTTCTTTCTTTTATTAAAGAATATTAACAAGAAACTTCCTCATGGCGTTTTTATCCGAAAGGAATCCCTTAATAATGAAAATATCAACTCATCAATACTTCTAACATGCCAACCAATTAACATTCTGGGGTAAAATTCCATAATCCGAAGAAGCATTCCCAAAATACCACCGCACGCGTTCGAAAGATTACCAAAGTTCTAATACTTGACCGCTATACCCAACTTGATTGACGTATTTTCACTCGTAACAAAACTTATATTGAAATTAGGCACAGTTTTCGTTTTCGTATCAATCAAGGAAACGAAAGCCGGCGATAACATCAGGTCTAGTTTAAATTTGAATATCGCAAATTAAATTTGCAAAAGTGATTCGATAAAACGACCGAATCATTTCGTAATGCGATTTTTTTTCGTATAGAAAACTCTTATCGAAAATGAATTTTAAACATCAAAGTTCCATAAGTACGCTGTAGCCAAGAAAACACCCTGAACGAGTACCTGCGTCTCATCGTAAAACACGAAAATACTTATTTTACTCGTTCGTCTGTACGTGAAACCAAAATAAATGACGATGGAAAAAAACTAGCACCTAAGGCGGTCACATTCTACTCATCACTGTGCAAGTGTGCATGTCTCATAAAGAATATCGCATCGTAAAAGATCGTTTACTTTATTCGCGGAACGATATAAATAAGACGTGTCGTTCGTCTTCTCCGCGAAAGGTATCCTTGATGTACACATTTGCACGAATAAAATACCAGATAATTTTTTCAAATTAGAAATTTTTACCGCAATATACATAACGACGTGTCGTTAAAACAACTCCTCGAGTACGTTGACTACCTAAGTACCTACCTATACATTTACAACGAAATAAAACTGCTGTATAATTTTGCCCAAGATTAGAAATTTTTCAACGCGATGAAAAAAAAGAGAGAAAAAAACGCCACTCGCGTTAAGTGGTAGAAAGCACGTTTCATGCAGGAAATTTCAAAGCCGTTGTTAAAATTAGCCGTCGAATAAAGCCAAATATTCGTCGAGACGAATGAATGGAAAGTGATACCGTCCTTCATTTTATATTATCATTTCCACGGTTCAATTTCCCATTCGTTATAAACAAAACTACGGACGCGTGAAGCGCCGAATTAGCACCAGAGGTAAAAATAACCTGTTAATTTCAGCTGGTAATTCGTAATTTTTTCGACTAGGTACGCTGCGAAGGACAGACGTGTTGAAAATTGATGCTTGCCTGAGACATAATGCGAAAAAAATAAATCCAAGGACCCTAAAAGGTAAATAATATTCGGCAGTGAATTTTAATGATTTAGACAATCCCCCCCTTCCCGCCTCAAACACGAGTAATCCGTTTTGGGGTTCCCAAAAATGGCTAGTAGGTTAAGATTGAGCTTGCAGATTAAAAGTTGTACCCTTTTTTTTAGGAAAACAATGAATTTTAGAGAGATTAAGATCTAGATTACTGAATCGACAAAATTGTTAAAAAAATTATTTCACATCTAACGACTTGAAATCTAAATTTTTCCAAATTCAAAAAGTCAGCTGCTCACCTTATACAATTTTTCAAAGTCAGAAAATCAAAATTTCTGAAATTTTTCAAGTCTGAATAATTTTTTAAACCCAGAAAGTGGACAAAATATCTAAAAGTCAGTGGATCTCTGCAATCTCCAAGTCCAAGAAGTCAGGTTAAAAGTCAGCGTGATCTCTAAAATTTACCATGTCCAAAAAGTCGGAGAAAACCTGAAAATGTTTATAAGTCCAGAAAAAGCTGACAAAATGTCTAATACGTAGTCAGCTTACCAGAATTTTGTAAGGAAATTTTACCTCCTTTTTCACAAATTCTACAATTTTTCGAAAAATATTGTAAAACAAACTCGGCTCTTCAAGTCTCGACAAGAGGCTCCGCTTCAGGACCCCCCCCCCCCCCCAGTTGATTCTGTTTCCATACTATATATGTAATTATAAAACATAAGATATGCTACTATTCTTTATGTGAAGTCTAACAAAATGTCTAAAAGTCAGCGTGATTTCAAATTATTTTTTTAAACTCAAAAAGTCTAATCTCTTTGACAAAATACCTGAAAGTCAGAATGATTTTTGAAAGGCTGTCTGACAAAATGTCTGAAAGTCAACGCGATTTCTGAATTTTTTCTACGTCCAAAAAAAGTCACCATAATTTATAATTTTTTCAAGTCCAAAAAAGGCTGACAAAATGTCTAAAAGTCATCGTCAAGGAATTTCGTCGCGGATTTTCGTTCAAGTTCAGAAAATGTAATGTCTGACAAAATGTCTAAATTCCATAAAATCTAAATGTTTCAAGTTCAAAAAGTCAGCTGCCCCTTTACAAAATTTTCGAAGTTAAAAGTCAGCATAATTTCTGAATTTTTCCAACAAATCGTTTGGAATCTGAAAAGTGTTCCAAGTAGGTACACAAAATCTAAAATAGCCTGACAAAATGTCTGTTAGTCAGCGTGATCCCTGAAATTTTCCAAGGCCAAGAAGTCTGCCTGACAAAATGTCGGAAAGTTGGCATAATTTCTAAAATTTTCCAAGTCCACAAAATCAGTGGAAATCTAAAAAAATTTTTAAGTCCAAAAAAGTCTAACAAAATGCCTAAAAGTCAGCGTACAGAATTTCGTGTCATTTTTCGCAGGTTTGGTCATCGAAAAAGCATAAGCTATCTTATGCTAATAAAGGTAGCAATATTGTTAATTTTTATTTTAAAATCTGAAAAAATGTTGCAAAAATGGTAAAAAGTCATGAAAATTTTGTCCATTTTTTGTGTCCATAATTCCGTCCCGAAATTCCTTGACGGTGAGTTTAAGACGTTTTGTCAGACTTTTTTGAACTAAGAAAACTCGCCAGATTTCCATTGGCTTTTTGGACTTGGAAAATTTTAGAGATCATGCTGAGTTTTAGATATTTTGTCAGACAAACAATTCAGACTTTTGTCAGACTTTTTTGGACTTGGAAAATTCTTAGATTTGAGAAATTTTGTGAGACCTTTTTTACACTGTAAAAAATTTTCAATCAGCAAAAGCATCTTATGTTTTACAGTTTCATGGGTAGTATGAAAATGACGGGAACATTTGTACTTGGAATTGGATTTCGAAAATTTTTCAAAAAAACTCCCGATACGAAATTCACTTACGAAAATTCGTTACAATAACTTTTAGATATTTTGTCTGACTTTTTTGAACTTTGAAAATTTTTAAAAATTCGGATGACTTTTTGGACTTGAAAAATTTAATGAGCAAAAGCATATCCTATGTTTTATAGTTTCACAGGTTGCATTGAAATACTCAGGACTTTTTGTTAGACTTTTGAAAACTTATGAATTTTACACTTATTATTTTGTTGAATGGAAAAATACCTTTTTTCCTCGATTTCTTGCTACACGTAGGCACGTCAGATATTTATGTGTTAAGGTACATAAAGTATTACAGCATGAAAAGAACGGTGGTACCGAAACGAAGAATTATACATATGTAGCATATGCATGTAAATATGTATTTATATTATATTTTATTAAAAATGAGTACTTAACAAGCAGCATGCACCGAAACCGACGAAACAAGATGTTCAAGAGTAGATTCCTATTCAGGTCGATGACGTTGAATTATATAGCTTTAGGTTACCGGATAGCATGATATGGGGGAAAGGTGAACAAGAGGTACATACATATCGTACGAATTTCGCAGTAAAAACGGAAACCTACGCAGGAGGCGAGGGGTCGTACCTCGTGCTAGGCAAAAAATGGGAATCGAGGAAGTACGCAACATGCGACTGGAAGGAAATTTTTCGTCGTTGGTTTTGTTCTCTCTCCTCCACTTTCACCGCACTATTCCGAAGAAAATTTATAGAGGTTGGATAGAGCAGAGACCGAAAGAGCTATACAAGGAAGGAATTTTCATCGTTGTATTCTTTTAACGTTTTCGGCGACGTCGTTCGGACACGTAAATGTGGTAAATGTGAGGTTAATAAAGGCCTTTTGGACATTCGACTAAGGCAAGGCGAGGAACTCATTAAAGACATAACCGTCATAGAATGCAGAGCTGTTATGTACACAATCCTTCGACGAGGTTACCTTGTTAACGAGTACAATTTCCCATTTTGCCAGTTTCGTTTATAAGTGTGACGTCACGTTTTTTCTAAATTACCTTCGCGCCATTGCTGCCATCGCCCCGAGCGAATATGTCGCGTTGATAATTCTACGTAATTCATGCGAATGGGGGTAATTTGTTTAGGAATTAATTTTCTATCGATTTTTAATCACACGAGTTCGATAATCGTGTACATGTAAAGTAGGGCTTTAATTCGAAAACGTGATCTAGGTTCTAGGTATCGCGAGTGAACTACTGATAGGTGTCAAGATGTTGAGAAAACCTTTCTGTAGGTAGTCGCCACCTTTGTGTGTTTTTCGAAATGTCAACGGATAAAGGTAAGTGACCTATTCGTCGAGACGTCCATTACGTGGTGGTAATTAATTCGAACTCCTTATTTTTTTTTCTTTCGTTTTTTCGACACCACCACGCAACGATTGTGTTTTTTTTTGTAGCATAAATTCGTAATGAGATTTCCGACTTATTTTTCATCGTTGTGTCGCGTCCGCAGTCAAAATTATCAAGCTGAGGTAATCGTGTTTTTGAAAGGTAATTTTTTATTCGTATTCTAAATATTTTTCGTTTTTTTTCGGAAAAAAAACTTTCGAGGTTCCATTCGAGAAAAGAAAAACTGTCCTGGTTTAAATTGACAAGCCAAAGTAGCTGCTGATAAAATTCAGGAAAATTAACAGAAAACTTTATGCAGACATGTGGTCGGGTTCGGAAATTGAACGGAATGTAAACAAATTAATTTTTCAAAAAAAATCAAAAAATGTCACTCAATAGGAAAACATGAAATGTCGATGGAAGGTCGTATTGAGAATATCCAGGAATAAGAAATCGATTTCATCAAAAAATACTATTGATTTTTTTCACCAATTGAACACTACAAATTGAGGAGATTCGAGCGAGATGAAAATTCTCGAAGCCAGTTCAGCGGTTTCCAGTCTGTTTTTGATAATTCATACGAAAAAATGGTTGTAGGAAAAAAATAGTTGTAAGGTACCTACCTATTGAAAAATAGAAAATTTTCGTTCTAAAGCTTTTTTCCATCTTGCAATGGAAAACTGTGATAGAGGAGATACGGGGAGTTCTGGAAGAAGTGCACCGCCTTCAAACCAGAGATCCAGCTACCCAAACCACACAAGTGCATGCATGTTTGCCGACCCTACAATTTGAAGGGACGAAGTTGATAATATAGATCGGAAGGTCTTTTTGTTGAACTTTTTAAGCTCCACAAAATGAGTTATATTCTTCATGTTTTGCATAACTCTGTAATTGAAGGAGTTACAGTGATTTGAAAACTTGTAGGTGTCATAACTCCTTCAATTTGAAAGTTGACACAATTTTGGAAGTCATTTTTTGTAGAGCTGCTTGAGCTCTACAAAATGAGCTAATAATATTTTGCCGAACTCCAAAATTGAAAAAATGGAAGACCATTTCGAAAAAAATTTGTTAAGAAAATATTGTATTTCAACAATGTACGCCTCTTTTTATCTTTTATATGGCTGCAGCTCCTTCAATTTCAGAGTTAATCAAACCATTTTTAGCTCATTTTGAAGGGCTGAAAAAGATTCACAAATTTTTAATTCACTGTAGCTCCTTCAATTTTAGAGTTAGGCAAAACATAACTAATTTTGTAGTTCTTAAAAAGCTCAACAGAAACGTTTTCAAACTTGGTCCATCTACATAATATCAACCGTGGAGTTACAACGTTCTGAAAAAGTCATCTTCATTGGTGAATAACTTTGCCCCTTCAATTCTTAGAGTGTTAATTAAATGGTTTGGAAAAATATTCAGTTCCAAAAATAATTGGTCAACTGATGCCGAATAAGCAATCTTTTTTAGATAAAATGTAGAAATAATATAAAAACACATTTTTATAGCTTTAAAATTTTAAAATAATTTCATATAGTTCTGAAAATCTAGATATCAAAGTCTAAAGACTAAAACTTTTCAACAACGATTCAAAAATGCTGGAAAAATTTATGAAAATGAAAACACTATTTAAAAAATTGAGAACTTGGACAGTTAAAAAAAACTGGAAAATTTAGGAATAAAGATTTTTAAAAACCAAAATTTTCTAAATTTCGCGCAAAATTGTGGAAAAAATAATTTGAAAATTTTGAAAATTGAAAAAAATTCCGATTTCTAGAAAAGTGTGGAAAATTTATAAAAGTTCGAAAATTTAGATATTTTTAATATTTCAAAAGTTTAAAAAGTTGATAAATCTTAGAAATTTGTAAACCCCTGAAAATTTTTCAAATTTAAGTTTTTTAGTGAATGAAAAAAAAACATGTTCTTCATTTTTTCTTCCGCTCATTCAATGAAGAAGACATTTGTTTCGAATCCAGGACATGCAGTAGCTGTAATAGGTATTTATCATGTTCTTTTGCTTCATTTTAACAACTTACACTGTATTTTCAACCACTCTTCAAATTTGCCTTTCTCCCCAAATAAAGGACCAACAATGATCTACTTTTAATGGCAATCACGAAAGAAAGAAATAAAGCAGGAGGCTCTCATAGCTTTTTTGTTGGCCCAAAATTCCAAATTCGACTTCCTGCAGTTCAGAAACATATCTACTCGTGTTTTGAAAAAAATTAAGAAGTAATGACTTTACAATTTTTTATTGAAATGTTGGAATACCTCAAAATCCACGATTTAAAAAAAAACAAGCAATTTTTTCTGTCAACAGTTCGGAATAGACCTCCTACCCCTCCTTCTCTTCCTAAATGAAACACTTTTATGCTGAAATAAACCACTACACACATCAGTAATGTATTTTCTTCCAAGTTTTTTTTAGATACCAAATTCACACTCGTACTCAAAATGCTTGACAATTTATAAAAACTTAAAAAATTAAGAGAATTTGGGTTTGAGTCGACAAATTTAAAAAAAATTCGAATATTTTAGATATAAATTTTGAAGAAAAAAAATGCAGTCCAATTCAACTCTAATCCTCCCCTTTCTACGCCAAGTTGCATCATAAGGCTCTTTTGTCATTATAAATTTTCTGGAAATTAGCCCCTTTTCCACTACAGTTGAGAGCAGGAAATTCTAAATCCAAAATTACATGCATTTTTCTCGTTTCAAAGTTTTTTTTTACTTTTTTATGACTTGCAAAGAAATGCGAAGGTTTGTGTACACCATTCCTGCTCATATCTAAAATTAATTTACTATTACTTGATTTTTTTTTTCCATTTTCAATCGAGCAATAAATTCACACCACGACAATAATCCTCGCCAAAACACCAATCTAGCAATCGAAAGTTGACACCTGTTTGTCCATTTACGCATAGATTATAGCAAAAAAATAAGATACTTGAAATAAGAGGTGCTCTTCCACACGATGAAATATTTACCTACCAAAAGAAGTGATTTTTTCATACGAATTGCGACGTTTATTTATCATTAAAGAGAAAGCATTGGCGCGCGATATTCAGCTCAACTCGACAACTTCGAGTGTCGATTTCTGGCGCACATTTCGTTGTTTATTTAAAGACACCTCTACAAAAGTTCAAATTAATTACGTTAACGTACCCGAATCGGTTTCGATTTCACCCACACTACGTGTAAATGGCTTCGGAACCCTAGTTAACTGAGAATTACGATTTTTTTCACACCAGTCGATTTTTTTGTTGGACTAGTCGTTTAAGCAAGTTGCCAACTTAATAAAATCAACCGTACTCGATTCAATTGTTGAAAGGAAAGGAAAGCAGAAAAAAATGAACACCGTCTAAAGCGAAAGTTTCTTTTTTAGGAAGCTTCCTGCGATATGCGGTTTACACAGTTGTCATAGAAGATAATTCACCGAGACTTGGTAATTTTCACCTTTTAAACCGGCAGCACGGAGTCTCCTTTTTCGCAACCGAGTAGATTAATTTTGTAGGCGGTGATGTGGCGACGGTGCAGCGGTCGCTTCGTGTACACAAAAGGATAGGTACATTTTAATGCGTTTAATTATTTTCAAACGAAAACTTCATAATAAACTTTTTTAAACCGTTGGCTCGAAAAAAAACGACACACAGCGGAAAATAAAACCGTGCTAGTGGCCGCCAATGAAATTAACAGTATAATTCCATTAGCATTACATCCCGTGCGATGGCTATGTGCTCATTAATAAGAACAGAAAAATCCTAGCCTCGAATTAAATTAGTAAATTGCCGAGAATCGATTTAAAAAAAACGTATTTATCATTGTATTGTGTAGGTAAGCGAAGTGCCATGTCGATCGTTGAAATTTTATACATTCGTTCGGATTTTAATTGACGAAGGAGGAAAAAAAAAGGCCTCTGAAATCGTCCTGTGAATTATTCGTTTTCACGCGAACTGGCAGGGAAAAAAATAAGGTGGTAATAAAAAAGAACACACAAGTACCTATCATAATATAGAACACTGTATAAACAGCAGTTTATCAACGTATACCATATTATAAGCCTATTTACCACACTCGCCTTCATGCACATCGACTATGCTATAATGTTGACATGAAAAAGATATTAAATTTAGGAAATCGCGTTCGTTGCTCGGCATAAAAACAAATCGATTACAGTTTCGTTATTGCGGTAATTGTATTCGCGTATAAAATGAAAGAGATTTTGACATGAAAATTTCGTTAATATTCCGCCAACAATGCACAGGGAAGGTTATAAGGCGAAACTCGCAGTGTTACCGGAAGCGAATTAAGATCTCACTATTGTATACGACGACTTCTTTATCGTACGTACTTATACGTATCGTTTTCAAAAGATTTTTTCTTTTCTTTTACCACTATATACGCTTAGGCTCTTGTTAAAAAGCTCGAATGAACTCGAATAAAGAAACTTGATGGAAGATGGGATGTGGAATGGCCTTTGAGCAAATTGTCCTAGAGACTGTAAGGGGACAGTTAAAAATTAATTGTACAAGAACCATTGATGGCCTTTTTAAAAATTTTCAAAATAAACTTGAAAATTATTTTTAAAAATGCGTAGATAGATACATATAAAATCCCATTTTCAATTTTTTCTCAAGAATTAAAAATATTTGAGATTGAAAAAAATGACCAGGAGAATTCGATCGAAATAAGAGATTAAAGTACTTATTTTAATGGGTGCTATAGCTGAAAACTACCATTCAGGATGATTTTTCACATTCACTCTCTATTCGCAAGCGAACGGAAACCGTACAAATACAGCGTAGGAGTTTTCACCTCTCGATTAGGTTTCTTTTCTATTTTTCGTGGAATCACGAAAAATAGTTAACTTCCTAAGAAAAAAAAAACTATGAAAATTATCAAATTCCACAATTTTGATTCGTTTAGCATTTTTTTCGTAAGACCCTTAATTCGGCTAAAAAATCCAGGTTTATGGGAGAAAAAAGGAAGAGCAATACATAATCTGCAGATTTTTTGAATTTGTTTCTTTTCCTATCAAATGCGGTACAATACGTAGGTACTTAGACAACTCCACTTGGCTACCAAAAACAAATTAGCCCTTTGGGCCTCGTCGGGGAGCTCCGCCCCTTCGACCTCCAAATTGGCTCTAAAACATAGGATCTGCTTCTACTTTTTATGCGTAGAGTCTAACAAAATGTTAAAATGTCTGATAAATGATTTTAGTTTTTCTGGGGATGAAATTGTGGGTATTTCCACAAAGGCTCAGATGTGGTAAGGGGATCAATCGGCCTCTGGTCGAATTTCGAAATTTTTTTCAAGACTTCCGAGTTGTTATGGTAAAATATCGATTTTTATGAAACTTCTTTTTAGTCCGTTTTTCTCCCTTAACTAGGTCATTTCTGGTCGAAAAAATTTTTTCTTGCAATATATCATCAATGACACCAAAATACATGACCAACCTGCCTCCTCCGAGATGAGCTAGGGGCCTAAAAATCATGTCTGGACTTGTTTAAAGTCAATATCCGTAAAATATTGCAATTTCAACAAAATCAAGAAAATTAAATTTTTTCAACTTATTTCATGTAAAATTTTTCAAAATCAAAAATACTCAAAATATTGTGAAAAAGAGAAAAAAAAAATTAAAGTTTCTCGATTTTGCTGAAATTGTAATATTTGAGGCATATCGACTTGAAACAAGTCCAGCGATGATTTGTTGGTCCCTAGCTCATCTGGGAGGAGGTTGTAAGTTTCCAAAATGTCGTCACTCGGGCATTTTAGAATAAAATTGGAAAAAAGGGGCGTAATGAACGTATTTAATCTACATGCAGGTTTATGGCGTATCTTGGTGTCATTGATGATATATTACAAGAAAAAAAAAATTCAATCAGAACTGACCTATATAGTTAAGGGAGAAAACGGGACTGAAAAGATGGTTTTTTGAAGATTTAAGTATGACTCCCCTACCCCCGGCAAAAATAATAATACCGAATTTTTCTGAAAATTCGGTTAAAAATAAAATAGTGAGCCGTGCAAAAAGGTCTGAAAAATAAGAACATAATTTTTTTCCCGACCGCACCAAAATTGTGCTCCCTGTGGCAATTTGAAGTTTTCAAAGTCGATTTTAAGGTCATTGTAGGAGTTGAAAAAATCTGAAAAAATTTCACAACGTTCCCCTCGAGTACCTGTACTCACATATCAAGTTTCATAAAAAACGATCAGAAACTCTTTGAGACAGTATTTTTCAACTTTTGGAAGCCCTGAAAATTTGAAATTCGACCAGTGGTCGATTGACTCCCTTAACACACCAGAGCCTTTATTTTCTACAGTTAAAATTCGAAGTATCATAAATCAATAGTGTTTGACAGCGGTTCCTCCTTTGATGAAGATCTATTCCCCTTTTTTGGTACGAAATTTGTGCAATTACCAAACTGTTTACAAGTATCTTAATTAACAACTGAATAATTGCAATTTCAATGAACTTCGTTTCAAACCTCAGATTGTCTTTCATCTGTGAAAATTCGAAACAATTCTCTTCACTCGAACATTCACTCCAAAAATTTTTTTTGCACTTCAGATCGAAAGTTATACCTAGTGTACTAAGCACACTAAAAAAATCGTCAGAAGTGCAAATTAAACTCACGATTATGAATTAAACAGATAAGTATGAATAAACAAATAGTAAACCGCTCGAGATGTCCGGATTTATCAGTAAAATAAATATTAACACAAAAGAAGTAGGTACACATTAAATCTCGCATCCATAGGCTATAATCAAAGAACAAAGACTTCATCCAGATGCTTAAAAACTACAAATACTCGCGCAATTTCACATTCATCAACTCTTATTCTAACGAAATCTGCAAGAGCTGGTTAAATTTTGTGTCGCGTAAATTTGTTTCTTGCATTAATTCCGAATTTTTAACAATTTTTAGTAGTCAGTTGGACGATGTTGGTAATGACAACGAGGTAAGAATCACGTTAATTGATCATGCTGAAGTAGGGAAATGACCGTTGGTTTTTGGGTACAAAAGAGCATCTATTAATAATCAGTCAATTCTAATAAAACTCCCTTCAAAATGTTATATTGAATTTTTCAAAATTTAAGGCTACTCGAAAATAAATTTTTCGCATTTCCGATTTTTTTTTCAAAAACTTCAATTCAAAGACTCTTTCATAATCAACTCTTCAAACCTTGTTTATTTGGAAACAATATTTAAATTTAAAGTGCCTGATTGGTGAATGTTTGCTCGTAATATTTGGACATAGATGTCATTGAAAAAATTCTATTGGTATGTAAACATGCTGTTTACCTTTCAAATTTAAAGTGCGAATCTGCTTCTGAGAAAACTTTGATCAGCACAAATCTTTAACCATGGAAATGGGTAAGTAGCACCTCGAAAAATGAAAGATTTCTTTCCTGTTGATCTGTTGCCTAACTTCAAAATTGAAGTGGCTACAAAAAGCATGCTGAAACAAAATAAATCGAAAACATCACTTAGACATATCCTTTACACTGTATTAGTACAATTTTTTCATAGTAGAAGTAATAATTGAATAAATGCAAATATAAAATAAACATAATTATGGCACCTTCAATTTTGAAGTTGGATGAGAAATCATCAACAGGAAATTTTTAAAATCTTCCACAGGTTTTATACACATTCCCATTATCACACAAAATATGTTTCGATCTACATCTTTTCAACGGTCAATGGCCCTTTTAACTTCAAAAATAGGCGACATAATCGAATAAAAATTTTTTCGAGCCTCACCGAATTTATTCTTATTTTGAAACACAGCATGCCACAAAAATCACAACTCTCACAAAACAAATTCTATTGATGTTCTCCGCCATTTTCTTAAAATTTTCCAATTCCAAAAATAAAAATAGATGTACAATTTTTATTAAAAAAGTAGTCAGTCTTACAACGAAGCATTACAGCACTTTACAATTTTGACAACAAAACAGCCATCACAAAATATTCTTTTTAATCCTTGTATCCAAAAATTTTAAACCAATTCAGCTCTTCACAAAAAAAACCTTATATGTACGATGAAATTAGCAAATCCCGGCCACATTACTCCTGGACCATTTCAATTTCATTCACGCTACATCTAAAACCCCGAAATCCAAACGGTACAAGAATATGAATTCTAATGAAGTAAAAATTATGTAAATCAAGTCCAATAAAAGCTCTCACACTCTCGTAAGTTAAAGTATATTCGCAGAAGGCAGTAGCGAAAGAGAACGTAGCCCGCCACATCGTACACACGCTAACAGAATCAATGCCAAAGCTTGCTATCTCTTTACTCATTAAACGTGTGTAAGCGGTACGTAACACAAAAGGCCAAGTAAACGTCACACAAGATAACATTAACGCTTATAAGTACGACATTTGTTTCAATATAAATTATGCGTTAAGTAGGTGGTGTTCATTTGCTATTGTTACCGAAAACTATGTGTGGCCCCGAGGAACAATGAAAAAAAAAACAGTAAACAATAGAACAACTTAAATACATAGGTACCCTTAGACGTATTATATGGTGCAGCGAATTACACTATTTAGTTTGTGTTTCCGCGAAGGAATTACATCGAGCAAAACTGAGAAATGAAACACATTTGTGTTTGGGAATGAGCTTATATGTATATGTGATATTATGCGGTAAAAATTTATTCGAGCGTTGATTTTAAACGTGAGAGGAAAAAGTGAAATTTTCAAAAATTTAAAAATAACATATCAAAGATCACATTATTCTTTGATTTAGAAAAGTCCGTGATGGAATTTAGAGACTAACAGAATTACAACAAAATTTCTTCATGCAAAAAATGTTTATCAAACCAAACTTTTTTACTATATAGTAGATATTTCGACAATACTCGTACTTTGCTTTCTTTTTACATTCGAGTGTACCACCATTGTCTTTACTACAAATACAAATAAGGTATAGTGGGGTAATTGCAAACGAAAAATCGTATAATTCGACTTTGACGCCATATTTCTCTCAAACTAACCACACGAACTCGATGAAATTCATACAGCAAGTACTTCATCGAGTTCTGTGTAACATATTAAAAGCGCCTTGCTCTATGTTGATTCATAT
>FIZU01035329.1:0-21988 GCA_900064475.1 Pseudococcus longispinus
GTTGTGCTAGACACTAGTACTTATAACCCCCTTTAGGTGTTGGGGTCCAAAATTGAACCTAACGGCCAGAAGGTCGCGATTTTGCAATTACCCCACTACACCTTAATTAAAATGAATTTTTGAATTTGGAAAATTTCAAGAAAAATTTAAATCAGAATAATTGTCAGACAGCTTTTTACTTAAGGCCGATTTGTAGACGTTTTATGAGATATTTCGGACTTGAAAAAGTTTTCAAATTTCCATTCACTTTTTGAATGATGGGGGGGATGTATTTTTCAATGGATAAGTACTTCATAAAATTTGCGAGCAATTTTTTTCAAAATTTGAAACATGTATTCCAATATTTTCCAAAATTTTGTTGATATTTTTTTTCAAATTTCTACTCAACATCCCCCTTCCCCATTGAACGATTTTTAGGTTATTTTGAATTATTCTAGTAGAAAAGAAAAGAAGAAAAGTTGATTTCAATGTTTTATCTGGGTAGATTAATTTTCAGTTTTTAGAAAAGCTCTGATGGTTTTCTCGAAATTCAACATATTTTCGATGGTTTTACGTTTCCAAAACACGAATATTACAAAAAAAATTGGAAAAATGCAATAGTCATTTGATCAGGTAATATGAAGGTGAAAATGCTTGTAGATTTTGAATTTGTTATTGTTTTCGGTGATAAATTTAATGGAAAATTTCAAAATTTCCGATTCGTTTTTGAAAAATTATATCCGACTAAATGACTCAAAAAAATTGATGAGTAAAAAAAGCTCATTTATTAATTTTTCGCAGGGTACAATTTTATTTATACTTACATTAACTCCTTTAAACTTACTATATCAGTAGCGTAGTCATTCAAATGGTGAAGGAGGGGGAGGTGTTGGTGAGAAAAATGTAATTTTATAAAAAATTTAAAAAAATCTATTATTTTGTCAAAATATGGAAAGTTATTGAGCCCGAGTGAAGAAACTCAAAAATTTTATCAAAAAAGGCATTTCAAAAATGGAATTTCCTCATTTTCAGGTTAGGTCCAAGTAGGTACACTTGTGTTACAGTCGACAAAATAATGATTTCGATCAGAAAATTGAATTTTCCACATGGATTTTCGACTCAAAAACCTCAATTTTTCAGAGTGAATTGCAATTTTTCCGACTCGATCGAAAATTTTCATTTGAAACTTCAAATTACAGAAATTGGGAAGAGGGACAAGCTGTCCCTTGCCCCTCCTTTTGATTTGGTCCTGTGTATAAGTTTACAATTGCATAAAAATGTTACAAAATTTGTCATTTTTGCCCCTTTCAGCAACTCTTCTGTTAACGAAACCAAAGAAATCCTCCAATATTCCATATGTGAGTGTATTTCAAGGTCAAATTTTCTATTTCCAATTTCATTTAAACAAATTTTCATCATTTTCACCAATTTTTTGATCCGAATTCCATCGCGAATTTCTGATGTTGAAACGCAATTCTCACCACTTACCATTTTTCACACACGTAACATCAGACCATACCGCATCCTCAAATCTACACGTAGGAATTCCTATGTCGCGATTCCCCGCCGAAAAAAGACGCCACACCGTTTCACGATGTGCATGCCCCTATCTATACAAATGATACACATATACGATACTAATGGCTCCACATCTCGGACGGCTTCGATTCCGCGAAACTAATAGGGTTGCTACTATACATCCTTTCGCTCGCAGGTACCTTTGATTCTCGCGTGAAAAAACCTCCGAGGCTGACACAAATGATCTAAAAATCAATCCACGTTACAAAAAGCGTAACCATCTTGGCCTAGGAATAATAAAAATCGGAGCATGTAAGCGATTGTTTATCATAAACCAATGGGAAGTGATTATGTGCTAAAAAGAAATCGGCGTAAGGCTTAATGATGGTTTTTTTTTGGTCTCTTTCTCAAAGGCCACCCTTGTGTAAGGTCGACTCATGTACCAAACTGTCGAAATAATCTCACCGTTTAGGTACATACGTTCCAAGGTATGGTTAGTTTTTAGATGTTAACTCGTCGCGTCATTTGTATAGATGCATTTCGCGTATACGCCGTCGTTCATTAATCACAGAGACTTGAAAACAATACGAGAATGGAAAGGAACGCGCGATGATGGTAGAAAAAGAACGAACTCGGCTTGGTCGCCGGTGTAAAGTCGAACCGACTCGACTAATGTATTATTGTACGTGTTGTGTGTGCCCCTTTTGTCATATGACTGAAATTGTATATGTAGGATCGTCTAAATATGTGGCCTTCTTCATCCTATAGGTATATTTTCTACTCGCATCCATCTATTTTCGTAAATATCTTCGCATGCGATGTCGCCTGCTTGTTCTCATAGTACCCAACGAGGAAAAAAAACCATAACGTCATTGTGTAAATGAAAGAATACAAATTAATGAAGAAAACAGCATAACGGTATCGATATTTTGATGACTTGTTAGATAGAAATATTGATTATATAGTAAAATAAGGTAAGCGGGTTAATGGCCAGAGGTCGTGGAATCGCCAACAATCGCTAGTAATAATCGCTAGACATGAAAAAAAAAAATATTAAAGAATGAAGCCGAAGCGCATCGCACAAATAAGATATAACAGATATATTACAAACGACTCGACTATACGGCCATATTTGAAGATTGAAAATCACGTACAGGTTAATTTTAGCAACGGATACGAATTATTCATCGGAATACTTGCGAGGAAGCAAAAAGAGCATGCAGTTTGTTGTATTATTTAGGCAGGTACCCGCGATTCTGTTTTATTAGTGTATTTCATCTTCTTCACAACACATTCAAATGTGAGAAGGTAACGGAATTTTTTAATAAGAGATTTTTATTTAGGCACGATGAAAAGTAAAAATTGTTGTTTGTTTGCGCATACGAGTATGAAACGTGCTCAATGTATAAGTAGTTTATTGGGTATATCGAATATTAATTGTACTTGTATGTACACTTACTTATCCAATAACACTTTGGGTTCGTGCATATGTAGCTTTTAGGCTCACATCATAATATATGGAGAAAGGGGATTAAAGTATGGAAAAAGTGCTTAGAAAATGAGAGAAGGTATTATAGTCTTAGCAGTTAGCAAGGCATACTTTTTTTTGGAATACCGGTCGACGTGTGGTTTTTCTTTTAGTATGAACCAGAAGAAAATTTTGGAGAAGAGGGACCATTAAAAATCGCCGTTGGGGTGGGCAGGAGGGGGGTTTAGGAGTGGAAACATTCCTATTTTTGAACGTAAGGGGGTAGGGGTATGTTTGGTATCATTTTCATATAATTTGACCCTCCTGAACTCGAATCCGTCATTACTTTTTTGATTGAAAGGAGAGAAATGGCACAATCGTGAAATTTGTGTCGCAAAAAATGGCCAATTTTTGTAAAAATTCAAGCGTCTACTATACATATGCATCAATTCCTATCTTCTAAGAAGATTGGCTTCTCACTACTGCAAAATAGAAAAAAAATTGTAGAACAAAAAATGATGAATTTTTAATACTCTACAACTTTTGTTTCAAGTTTTTTGTCGTATCGTGATTTTTTACTGCAATGTAATTTTTTTGGGGACACCTGGGTGAAAAATTTGCTGAATTGACGATACGAAAAAAAGTTTCGAACAAAAGTTGTAGAACATTGAAAATCAGTCATTTTTTATTCTATAATTTTTTCTCTATCTTGAAGTTAGGAAGAACTGTTCTTCTGAAAATGAAAAAATTCTGTCAATTTAGGCAAAAATTGGTCACTATAATGCTATTCACGTTCGACAATTGTGAAAATTCCAGAAAATTCCGTGACACGGCCAAGCGTACTATCCTGGTGCGCCGCCCACGCATGCGCATACCTTCCGTAGCCATTGGCATAGATTTTGTATTCTCTCAATCTTTTACAACAATTATACATTTTCTCAAACATTCATTTTCATCGTAACATTCCGTACTTGCTATCTGGAAATTGACTTCGAATTTGAGTTCAGTACTTTTGAATTAGGTTGAAAAAAGGTCTTACACCCCAATCAGTTGAAGGTATAAGGGTTAAGAAATGAGAAACCGCAATTTAATGTCAATTTAGGCAAAAATTAGGCACTTTACCTTGAGCAAATTCCAAAATTGCGAGAATTCCCTAATTTATATCTGAAAACCAACTTCGAATTCGAGTTTAGGAG
Organism: Pseudococcus longispinus; assembly: GCA_900064475.1. Lineage (NCBI taxonomy): Eukaryota > Metazoa > Arthropoda > Insecta > Hemiptera > Pseudococcidae > Pseudococcus > Pseudococcus longispinus. Next base: position 4,162 of record FIZU01035329.1, read on the forward strand.
GTTTGAATTATGATAAAGACTTGTTTCTTGACCCAATTGCTTACCCCTGTAGAACTCAAAAAATTAAAAATTTTCAATTTTGTTTTTACTAAAATTGATCCAAATTTCACATCTGTACCACTTCTTTATTTTCAAGTGGGAAAGTAATGACGGATTCGAGTTCAGAGGGGTCAAATTATATGAAAATGATACCAAACATACCTCTACCCGTTTATGTGCAGGAGTGGGGATGCTTCCATTCCTGAAACCACCTCCCGATCTCCAGTGGCGCACCCAGGATTTTCCCTTGGGAGGGGCTCAACAGTGACGTATTTAGGAGAAGGAGATCCAGAAAGTCAAGACTCTCCCTCGGTGATTGAAAAATAGGGGGAAATGACGAAATTTCAGCATTCGATGCCTTTTTCTGTAAAAAATTTCGTTATTTCGACAAAATAATAGATATTCTGATTAATTTTATAAGAAATCTCTTTTTTTTTCATAAAGAACCGACCCTCCTTTCCATTGAATGACTGTCTGGTTACACTACTGAGGTTAAACATGTGCAATAGAGAGGAGCAGTACTGCATAATTTTGAAAAAACTTCAACATTTTGATACGTATTTGACCTTTTTCCTCCATCCAAAATCTGTACAGCTCCTTGGAAATTCTTTATAAAGAATTAGGATACCTACCCTTATTTACTTGTACCATGGAACATCTTGCAATCTGGCAACGCTGCTTTCAAGTTTTTGTCTTTTTTTTTTTTGCATAATTGATGGTTCTACCACAATTCTCATAACAATTCGTTTTCTTTTGAAAAAGACAAGGGAGTAGGTATACTGAACAAGAACCTTGAGAGCTATATGCGAATTTCGTTTTCAACCATTTTGAAAGTCATCCTGTTGCAGGATATTTGTCACACTCTCGTATACTCGTTGGTCCCCTGAGAAGCGTGTAAATCTTATAAAACCATTCCTTTTTTTCTTCACATTTACTTTCAAAAGATGAAATTAGTCTACAATGTGCTCACTTTCACACTCGACGTAGAACGAACTATGTCTAAATTAACCTTTTTCCTTTCTGTAATTTAGTTTCTTACGTAAACGATGTTGTTTTCTATTTCAAAGGCGAAGCAGAAACAGGTATTTTCAAAAGAATTTCTAAGTGGTGACGAATGAAAGTAAAACCACCAACGAATGATTTAGTATGACGTTGGTCTGGGTTGGTGAAGTGAAATTTCGTCCTTTTTTGTGGTATTATAAATTATGTTGTTTCTGTGTCAGTGTGTCTTTTTCTTTGGAAATTACTTAGACATGATTCTTTCTGTTTTTTTCTTTTTTTTTCAACTTCTTGAACAATACCTGATCTTTCGTTGTTAAGAAAGTAATGGGTTTTGTTTGAAAACAGACGAGTTTGGAATTTTTATCGTATTTCAATGTTTTTTTGGTCTGGGAGATGTGATTATCGAGGGTAGATTTGGTGAAATAATTGAAACAGGAGAATTTACTATCGGAACCTTTTCTCAAACCATTCAATTTTAGGAAAAATGATCAAAGATTAAGATTGTTATTAAAATGGATCATTTTTGGCTTCAAAAAGCCTTTTCTCTGGTAAATTTTGATATTTTTCAAACTTCTAAAAGGACTCAAGTCTTTATCGTTAAAATATCTGAAATGGTTATGGTTCCCTCAGCTTCATTGAAGTGCCTGATCTCTGCCAATATTTAAAATATGACAGTTGGTGAATTGAGACTGCTGGAAAATTGTTCAGAATTTTTTCACGGGGGCTAACCCTTCTGGATTCTTTTAGTCATATGACTTGGAAAAAATGATTGAATGTCACTGAACATGATTAAATGTTCGTCTCGTCACATGGACTACCTACATCGAATCCCATGAAACCAGTATTTAAGGGGTTGAGTTGAGCAATTGAATCGTGAATAATTCAGTATAGGGATGATATTGAACTGGTTTCAGAATTGTTAACATTGTTTGTGGACTTGAAGGTATTAAATTTGAATGTACCATAGACCGGTGTCGCACCATATTTCTTTGAAACCCTGTTCTCTTTCATTCGATCCATATAGCTATATGATTTTTTCATATTGCTAGTGCACTCGAGGAATGTTGCTTTCGCATATTTTCCATTTGAAAAAAAAGGTTGTCTTGATTGATCCTAACGAGAAATTTCTTCTATTCGTTGTATCTACTTAAAGAAAGTAGATTTCATCGATGACATATTTCTTCGACTGATGATTCGAACTATGCGGCGAATTTCGGAGCTCTTCGTTCAGTCTGGCAATCACACGACGATGTTTTTTCGTTAATTAATTTCATCGGTACCTATCTATAAGGTTGGAAAGCACGAGGTTTTGTCGTGCTATTTTATTGCTTAATTGCCTCGGTGAATTACCTTGACTGCGGGGAGGATCTCGTGTATTATTTTTCTCCATCGGTGTTATGAATGTAACTTACCGTTAAAATACTTACTACGTGAAAATCTAATTAATGCTGTACATTATTCCTATTATATTGTGATTTTGTTCATTTTATCGACTGTGCTTCGGCGCAATAATCAATTGGTAGGTGGTAAACCTTCAGGCAAGCATCTGGAGGGAAGTCGTAGAGGTCGTAACCCTTCCTTACTCTTTCCTTATTGCGAAGAAAACAAATTTTTACGCATTTGGATTTTTTTTTCAATTGTGAGACTATTGTTGAATCGAAGTTTTGTGATTTTTTTCATTTCTTGTTCAATTTTCTGAAATTAGAGCCGATTACTTGATCGGTTTGCATATTTTGCAATTGGAATCTCATCAGTTTATGTGCAGTTTCATTCAATTATTATAATAAATTGCGTAGATATCTATCTATGCAACAAAGATTTGATAAAAAGAGAAAGAATATAACCCGAATTCAGTCTAAAGTGCTTGCTATTTGCCGAATGGTATCTGAGCCGAGTAACTTTTTCCCATGGCTTTGGACAAGTACACGAAAAAGTGAAGAAGGCTTATAATGATGTGTTATCGCGAAACTAGATTAACGTTAACGAATGTTGTATTATTACAGAGCTAGGTACCAAACCGAGTACCTGCGTAGCTGCGTTAAGACGAAACACTTTTTGACGAGAAATATTCCAGATTTATAGAAAACCACGTGTACTTTATGATTTAGGCAAAGAGCCCGCGCGGTTCCTGGTCCTATATCGCAGATGATGTACAAACCTACCGTGACTCGGTTTATTGTTTTTCTCTCTCTCGTTTGAGCTTCGCTCTTTGTTAATCCTAGTCATTGTGACCTTTTTAAGCGCGTCGTTTTCATCCGGAAATCGTATTTAACGAGAAAAATCCCATGAGAGTACGATTTTTATCTACCTACCTTTCTTTTTATCCGTCCAGCTCCGATAGAGAACTCTTCTCGAAATGTTATATCACGTACAAACGCAATAGTGTTTGATGCTGGTCCGCGTCACGGGCAGGCAGCCCGATGTGTACGAGCAATTTTCGTACATAGATATTCTTATTTACTTAACGAGAAAATGAGAAATTTATTCGCGCATTTGGTCGAAAATATGTAGAAATAAGCGAGATTTTGTGCGTAAGTTTTCTGATTACGAGAGGCAGGTGGAGGAAAACGACCTGGTACGTGATCTTGGAGCGATTCTAGATTCGAGATTTTATTTCGTATCTACGGTTTGTACCCAGACCTATATGTAGAGGTATGAATATGATACGAGAACATGTCGACTATGTATTAATAAGGTTGAAAATTTTTCTTAATGGCCATTTATTAATTCATTAACGCTACGTCGACGTGAAAAATTGAAATCCTAATAGAAAGTTATCGACCACTGAGCGTCAAACGTGTTGCTTTAAAATTTCAACTGAGACGTTCATCGAGTTCTACGTCAATCAAACTTTAGTTTAATGGTAATTAACTATGAACAGACGTAAAGTCGAAGGTGCAAAACACTTTCTACCGTTCTGACGTGCCAGGTTATTAATTTACGAAGGAGACAGCCGTTTGAAAAATGCGTATTTGTGACATTTGTAACCTATTCGTTTATATGAGAAATTTTTTCCCATTTTGGAAACATGTCTTGATAGAAATTCTTTAGGGAGGATACCAATGCAGTGAAGTAGGTTCATTGAAGTTTTTCAGGTTAGATCTTCTTTACTCTTGCTTTGAAATAAATGAAAAAATTCATATTTTCAGTCTTCAAGGAGGTCTAGACCATTTCGATCTCCAGCCTTTATTACGCCACTGCGACAAAGTCATGCTTCACCCTCAAAGACTCATGAGCCTTCTCTACTGCACTGAAGTGATCTAGTCACCTTTTGGTGGGGTTTTGGAAGACGTTTCATTTAAAATTTCAGACAAAATCCTCTCCATTAATTTCATTCTGGCTACTTCAATGACAACATGATAAGATACGTTGAATATGTTTGTAAATAGTGTCAATCTTTCAAAATTTTATCTCTTGAATGAAGAAAGTAAACAAAGTATTTTCTCAGTTTAGGCATTTCCCATCTCTAAGCATTTTCTTGAAAATAATTTTCAGAAATACTCGAATCCACTAGAGCACTTTTGATGTCATACCGACATAGGATTATTCAGCGTTGAAATTTTGATCGATTCTAATGAGCGTATCGTGCCCGTTATTTTAGGTATATTGAAATTTGAACATTTCAAGTACACTAGAATAACAAGTTGTGAACTTTACAAGTGGTTTTTACCATCTAAGTTAGTCTACATTGTTTCTTTATTGTGCTCCGGACTCGCAGCACTTCTTGTTGCCGGCTCAGATCTGATGACTGAAGGATTAAGTTCATCGTCCGTGATATAATTGGTTACGATTTTTTACTTGAGCTCTGGGTGGCCGATGATGGAATTGAGATGACGTAGAGTGGAAATATTTTCGAAAAAAAACTCCACGATGAAGATATATTTTTTAAGTGTTGTTGAGTTGAGATTTTTCAAGATAAGGCGCCTACGAAGCATAAATTCGATAGATGGATCAATGACAATTCGATTCGAGAAGTTCCCCGTTCCAAAATATTCATTTGCGATGTATGGAAATTTGAGGGAAAATACCCTCGTGAATTTTCTGAACACTTGCTAACTATTTTTATTTTCTTCGGTGATGAGCACATTTTTCATAACCTCCAGTGTCTCTCCCCATTTCATAAAATCCAATCTATCAGCTAATCTATCAACGTAGAATGAAATATGAGTCGAAAATTTCCCCAATTTGAAAACTTTCATGTTTTTTTTGTCGGAATTTTAGAACAATAGGAAGGAAATAACGTACCATTTTTCATTAATATTCGATGTATTTATAGTCGATTAACTACTCTAGATAAATATATCGCATTATCTTGATGGTTGAAACAAAGATGAAGGTATTTTCAAACTACTTATCAAGGTACCCGGCGTCTAATTCATTTTCCATAATGACTCGACAATAACGCCATCATCTTTCTTGTTTACCCCTTCGCGTTTTGACATTAGTTACTTACCTGGATGAAACTCGATGGAATTTTTTTCTGAATATGACCGATGCGAAAATACAACCGAGATGACTACTTTTAATTTCGTTAAACGAGTCCAGATCTGTATCCTGAGACCACCGGAGAATTATGAGGAAGTTACGAACAAGTTGTCTTGTAGCAATGGATGAGGATAATGAAACCAGCGATTATTTCATATCTTGAATTATCTTTTAATCAATGGGAAAAAGTGGCATTTTGGGGCTAATTCTTCCTCTATCGAGAATATTTTTTGGAGGACCACTGTAGCTCTGTATTTCAACACCATCGACGTTTTTCAACCGAAATAGCTACTTGACTACCTATAAAAAGGAGATCAAAAGTGACTACCCCATCTATGGATTCATATAGTAGAGTATGCACATTTTTACGTATGAATTTGTGAAACAGATCACTGTATAGAACTGTATACCGAGAAGTGTGGTCAAACAAGACTTAACAATACCATGACCACATAAAAATAGGACGTTAACAGCGACAGAAGCAGAAGCTGTAAAATACAATATAAGTTATAAACGAGTTGATTTTTCTTATAGGTATTGGAACGAACGTTTGACACGTTCCGCATTGTTTGAAAAACTAGTTGTTGGTTTTCTACTATAGGCCTCGATCCAAACCTTTTTCCGGGCTGCGGGGCGTGATACCTAAGCACACGCACGTATAGTCTTATACAAGCGAAAACTACGCAAAGTCACCTGAAAATGAAATAAAGTCGGATGCGTTTCAAGCCCTCTAAATTACGCATTCTAAGTCGATCGCTTAGGTATAGCTATAGACTATGCAGGGCTACACGTATAAAGAGTGCTAACGATGGTGCTGAATAAACAGTACCGCCCCATAGTACACAAGCGTGAATATTTCAGCTGTTGTGAATTTAGTAGGTTTTTCTTCGAAATCAGTCCACCGTAGGGGTATCCTTTGGCTGGCTGGATTCTCGGTTTAATCTTATTTAAAAGACCGACGGGGTGCATTTCGGCTTCTCGCGACGTGACTACACGTTATCTTCTTCGTTCTCGTACTATTTGGAGGACAATTATAAAAAAGGGGCGCGTTTTTCCAACTATAATAACTGCTAACTAGACGATATTCTATAATCTGCAGCGCTCTTACAAACATCTTGTTTAACTACATTGTGAAGATGGTCATTTGTTGTCGGTCGGTGCGGCCGACGCGGACGCGGCGGGCCGGATTGATGGTATTTTTCTTCTTACTATTCTCGTGTATACCTATATACCTACTCGTAACTCTGTGTAATGAATACTCGTCGAGTTTTATGCGGTTTTCAACCAGTAATCATCACAAAGACGTGTGGAATTGAAAATTAATTGAACGTTGTGGCTGCGCATTTGAAATTTTACGCTTTAGTGTACTGTATGTCTATGTACCTTACCTATGTATTCCGTACCGTTACGTGAATGATCGCTTATGCGCCGCGGACTCTCGTGCATCATGTCTGTGCGTACCTTGTACTATACCGGTACCAGCAAAGAAAACAATTCAGTCGTAGACGTGTTATTGTTGTTTTTTTCCTCCACTGAAGGTCTGGAGCAGAATAAGTAGAGAAATAGCCGAAGTAAGTTTTCCTTCAATCGGAGTCAATGTTTCATTTTGTTGGAGGAAACATTCATCCGTTGTCAACACCATTCCATAAAGAAGTGAAGAGCCTCACCCAAGGCTCTCAGGAAATTTCTAAAGCCAACAGTTCTGCTCCTATTGAAGCTGAGCCTGAAAAGTTGAAAATCAAATCATTTGCCAAGAACTTACCTTTGACCTGTGAGGCAATTGTTGGAGATCTTCTGATCCATTTATTCATACCCATTTGATGAAATCTTTTGCAAATAATCCATGTATTCAATCAAACTAATCCTGAATGATTCACTTCATGAATCGAGCTTGCCCTGTTTTCGATCGTTGAAGGAAGAGGGTTAGTAATAAAGTTTTTGGTTTACCCTAAGAAAAAACCAAAGCATGGAAGGAGGGTCTAGTACCTTCACGTCCACCTCCTACCTCCAGAAATTCCTGAACACCTTTACTTCAGAGCAAAAATGGGGGCTCCAGGGACTTCTCTACCTCTATCTTCCGTTTCTGAGCACAAAAAGTGCTCAGAAACCGTGGATCGGGAAGCAAGAAGGTCCCTGAAGCGCCCAGAGAATTCGAAGGGGTGTCTGTATTGCTTCCACCTCCTACTTCAGGGAATTTTTGAATGTCTCCACCTCCAATGCTTCCACATACCAGTAAAATTGAGGGTTTCAAGGGTCACCTAACCTCCACCTTCGCCTCCTTCTCCGCGGTCTCTGGAAAAACCTGAAAAAATTAAAAAGGAACACCAAATTCGATTTCTGGGTAGTTTGATTAAAGCTGCTATAGGATAAAACCCGTTGGCAAGCTTGAAAGAATTTTCTACCGGTATTTGTTCGAAGACACGGGCATGGGCTCAGTGTGAGTATCACATTCTTTGGGGTTGCTCGATGCGCAGCTTCTCAATTAAATTAGAAATAAATATTCTTTTCCTTTATAAAACATTGCCTACTTTTTTAATATCAATGCTGGCTTCACGAGGAAACTAGCCGGCTAATAATTCATGCAACGTGACGACATTTTCCCTTACTTACTCATGTATCCATCGTCGACTCGGCGCAGCGCATATTATACACAGTACCGTATATCGTCGTTTTCATTCCGTTTACCTATTATCCTTTTGTAGCTTCTGGTGCATTCCTTGCGCGAACCGATCTTTATTACCTTTCGTGGGAATACCTAAGCGCTGTGGCGCGGCGCGAATGTTTTGATTTAATTTCCTATACCCACATAGTTGTTTGAGCTAATAAAAATGGATGTACGTTAATTTATGCAGCCGGTTCGATAAACAGTATTTTTCACGCATTGCTACGTATATTCTTTTGAAAAATACGCGTGCGCGTCTAGATAAAGTCGTCCGCAGCTGGGGTAAAGAAGTGAAATTTTTCATTAAAAATTCTTCCGTCGTGGATGGCGGCCGCTTGTGTATTCCTACTACGCAAACAAATTAATAAAGAAATATCGAGTTATGGATGATTTAGATTGCTTTGATACCGACCAAACAATGCGTATAAGAACACTCATCGATATAGAAATGTTTGTATTTGGGGTTCCACTTCGCCATGCTTTCCATTTTGTTGTACATTAGGGTGTTCCGCTTGCTTGTTCAGCTGCCCCCTGGGTGATCCGTATCATTTCATGCAAAAAATACGTGTTATTTATTGTCTTCAATATTTGAAGAAATACGAGTATACCTTGGTACTCGAGAACTCCAGGTCAAGTTCACCGTTATTACGAGCAGAACCCTCCTTGAAAAGTTGAATTGCTTAGTTTAGCTTTTGGAGTTGTTCAAAAATGTAAACGATAGATAATTAGGGGTTGGTTTGATAGACAGTCGGAAAATGTAAAAGCAGAGAGGTAGATTGGAATGTGGGCAATTTTTAATATGCCACGTGCACGAGGCATTTTTACAGAGGTGCTTGGGTTGATTTTTTAAAGGGTTAAGAATCAGAATTTATGAATTTGCTTTCGCTAAAGGCTTAAATTGCTTAAATTATTTGAGTGTGGCATTTCAAAGTGGATTAATTAGAAATTCGATATCAAATTGTTGGGTTTTCTAGTAAGAAGATGGAAGATCATCACTTTTTTTAAACCAAACTTGAAGATTTTTTAAAATTTGAAACGAAATTTTCCATTCAGTCACGTGAAGATGAAATCGTGGCCGGTGACAAAATCAGACAGTCATGGGGGGGGGGGAGGAAAATGAGTGATTTTATATAAAATTTTGAAAAATAAGTAGGAGGGTGAAATTTTGAAATTTCATCACTTTTTCCAACATTTTAATCGTCATGAGAGTTACGTCACCGGTGCTAAGTGTAATATTTTTTTCTAGAGAAGTTTCGGGTGCTCAAGCCCTTTTCTGCAAGTAGGATCCGGGCCCTCGGAGCAGAACTTCTCAGCTGCCCTCTCTAGTTAGACCGATTTCCATATTCGTATCAAAAATTTTGTCCTGAGGCAATGTTCCATCCATATCGTTTTTTCTAACTTTTTAGCCTTTAAGGGATTCAGGCCCCCTCCCCTCTATTTCAGAAAATCGATCCAAAAAACTTTGTTTTTTCGAGTATGTTCAAAATTTTTCAATTTTTCATTCCCAGGTGTTTCATCTTTGTTTTTGCTTCACTTCAGAAAATTCTGGAGATTTTGCTAATTTTGAAGGTGTACCTCGTCCCTTGGCACATTTCGCATTACGATTCTGACATACTTAAGATTCGTTCACTGGTGGCCTGTTGAACCCCCCTCAAAACCCAGTTCGAAATATCGATACAATTGAATTATCTCGAGATCAGATCTGACACAATGTAAACATCTCGTCGATGAAAAAAAAGACAAAATTCGCCAACCATGTAAAAAAAAAGATACTTTAAAGAGAGGAACTATCACCGTAAATTATTAAATTCTTTTACGGATGGATTTTTTTCAATTACCGTTTACCCTATTGAAAGGCGTCTTTGTACAGGGCGCGTATGAATCGTAGACGTTTTCACGCGGAAGTCGATACGCGATCATAAGAAAAGAAGGAACGCGAACGCTGTAAAGTGCCGCAGATGTTATTAACAAGCTTAAATTGAAGCCGGTATTATTGAAGATGCACAAAAGAGTGATTTCTTTGCTAATGTAACAGAATTAGGTAATCCTCGGTACTAATAGGTTGTCCTTGGAGGGTTCGGCGACGTACCTACGCAATTGTCACCAGCTCTCGTTTCGCCGGGAGGGATAAGCGTTCTCTTATTTCAATGAGAGCGTTTGCCGGTGCTGAGGGCACTTTAAGAGGAATCGCCAATCTAATCGGGATTTGATTGGCATCTGAATAGAATTGTCATCCGCGTCCCGCAGCGGGTCCTTATGGCGTAGCCCAAACAATTTTCGAATACGCCTATCGCGTGTATTCACAACTTTTATACGTATTCGTTGGTGCTTTTTTTTTCGTCAACGTACGACTGTCGCGAGTTCGCTTTTATTTTTACGATTAATCCGCGAAAAAATGCATTGTACCGGGATCTGATAAGAAATGAAATCGAATGGACGATGTAAGCTAATACCTCGGTATTGTACATCTATTAAAATCGTATCGGACAACATTGCGATAAAAAGGATCGAATTATAGGTTGTCGGAATCGTAATAATTTCTTAGACTGACGATCGAATAATGTGCTTGTATCGTCGAACACGATACCTTGAAAATTTTGCCCCGATCGAAGCATTCTGCAAATAAACCAAATCTGGATCCTTGTTCGCACCGACGTTCGATTTAATGATTCTCGGTTCGATGTTTCGAAACTCGTGCCGAATTTCCACTTAAATCATTAACCAACCGTATTCAGCTTTATACGAAATACAATCATACTTCTGGCGTACATGTGCAAACCCCTAATCGTCATTCTTTTTCACACTAATAAACGCAATACCGGCCGGTAAATTGAAAAACAGAGCAGCACGTGTGTCCCTGGGCGAAGCTTATTTTATATAAAAGGATTAAACCTCTTATTGTTGTCGTCGGTGTCGATATTGTTGTCGGATTTTTCCCTTATTTTCATTACAACGCGTACGTAGGCCTGATTTTGTAGGCAGAAATGTAATTTGTATAAGGTACAGGAACCCGGCCGACTTAATCTAATTCTATCATTAATTATCATCTTTTGTATTGTACATTGTTTGTTGCTGAAGAAACCAGCGCAGCCAAAGCGTCTTTGAAAAATGCTATTAACCGAAACATGACATGGGCGTGCACGGTAACGAATATTTCGACACGAGTTTAAAAAACGTGTTAAATACCAGATATATCGATTCGAACACATCGAAAAAATATCGCCTCGTAACGTGAAATAAAATCTGATCATTGTACGGTAACTTTTGCGAGAGATTCGAACCGGAGACCGAAAAAACAACCAATCCGAAGAGAGAAAAAATTAACGCAAAGGTGAATACCCAAGTACTTGCGAGAATGGAGAATGGTGAAAAAAAATACCAACGAAAAGAAAACCAAGCTCGGGGGCAAATTGGCGAATGAGTTGTCAGTTCTCAAATAGCATATTTTAACTAGCTGCGTGAAATCGATGCGAATAGATTGCTTAATTTGTGGCCACAGATTTAACAAGCGAGGTGCTCGTACCTATTTAGGTGAGTGTGAATTTTTTAAAGCAAAACTTTGCAATTTTTTCAGCTTGACACGTTTTACGAGTATATTTTAGTGAACGACATGAAAACAAAGCTTAAAAGGAATCTCTATTCCAGCGAACAATCGAGTAATAAAAGATTCCATATCAAACCTAGCTTAGCAACTGGTTGAAGAAAAAAAATTGCCTCGAGGAGTCTGTCTATATGTACAGTTCCTTCACACAAACGGTGTAAAAAATATCGACGCATACGCTTCTCATATTGTCTCAACTTTCACCACTTTAAAACAATAAATCTAATCTTAATTTGAAAGACAAACTGGCGATGGTGTTGGTAAAAGAAGGCGTTTGATTCTATTTTTAATTTGTAATTTATTATTCCTTTTGAATAGGTAAGAATTAATGCGTTTTGCATACCTAGTCTGCTTATAGTTATAAATGGTGGAAGGAGGGCGAGAGAGATGTTTCGATTGAATGGTGAAATCAACGCTAATGGATATGCGCGAACCATGTAAGGTGTAATTTTAACCGGTTGACGATCTGTATAATTGATTTTTGTGACAGTTCATCAACTACTTGCTGATGTGTTATTCGCGAATCGTTTCGGGCGATTTATGCCATTAACCGTACCATGTTCGAATTATTAATGAGCTCTTTAAAAAATTGCTACGTAGGTAGGTTGAGGTACTCGTGGTTCGAGAATTTTATCGCGAAATTTAAACAAGTTGCGAATGTACGACAATTTGACTCCTTCTAATTGATAGTTGCGTAGTCGTATGTGTTGTTGAGTTACGTAGCTTTTATTGCATTAAACCATTTACGTGCAAGATTTTCAGAACTTGCTCCAGCTAAATAGAGTGCAAAAAATTTTGAAGAAAACTGGTTTAAATTGTAGATACAGATCCTGAAAATAATTGTGGTTATTACAAAAATTTCGATGGTACCCTTCTCATTCCTCCAATTTTGCATAATACTGGATTTTCAGAAATATTATTCAAAATGGGAGGAGGGGGTGTAATCAAAATTTTTGTAATAAGCCGAAATTATTTCTAAGATCTAAATCTACAATTTTTGTTTGAAAATTTTTTCAATTGGAGTCTTAAGAACAGTGATGGGGGAATTTTGAGAAATGAAAAAATTGAAAAATCACAAAATTTCATTTGTCGATATCGTTAAAAAAAATATTATGACTAATTTTTAGTATAGAATATGCTTTTGTTATGGGTAATTCCACGAAACACATGAGAAAATTCAATTAAGGAATTTCTTAACAGTGACTTTTGGACATTTTGTCAGACTTTTTTGAACTTGGAAAAATTTTCATACCTATTTTCACTGACTTTTTGGATTTGGAAAACTTCAGGCATCATGCTGACTTTTAGACATTTTGTCAGACGACCGCAATTCCGACTTTTTAATTTTGAAAACTTTTAGAAATCTAGGTAACTTTCTGACATTTTGTATGGCAGACTTCTTGGACTTGGAAAATTTAAGAGATCACACTGATTTTCAGACATTTTATCAGACTTTTTTGGACTTGAAAAATTTGTTGAGAATTCAATTGAATTTTTGAATTTTTTTGAATTTCAACTTTACAAACTAAAAAAATTTAAAGAAAGTTCAAATCAGACATTTTGTCAAACAGCTCTTTACGTAACGTTGATTTTTAGACATCTTATCAAACTTTTTTGAATATGGAAAATTTTTCTGATTTCCACTGACTTTTTGTGCTTGAAAAATTTCAAGAAAATTTCAAATATCATGAATTTATGTACTTGAAAAATTCAATAAGCAAAGGGATATCCTACGTTTTATAGTTTCATGAGTGATGCGGAAATTTTGGGAACTGTCTTCAATTTGAAAATTTTTTCGTGGAAAACTTGAATTCATAATTTTTTTTGAGACGAAGAAGAAAAATTCCCCATTGCCTCTTACCTGAAAATTCCTCAGGATTGAATTGTAGTTATTTTTGAGTTTGAGAGAGGACATCTGGAATTTTTTGAAAAATAATGTAGGTACGTACTCAAACTTCTTCCTTCTTTTATTTTTGGTCAATGAAATTTTACTGTACTAAACTGCAAAAAATTTGAATTTCAAAATTTCGTCAAGAATTCAAATATCAACTCTAGCAGCTTTCTGATGATGAGCATTTTTTGAAATCTTCTCTCAATACAGGGTGGCCCATTTACATGGACGATGGTTTTGAAAAAAAAATTTGATTCCAAAACTTCTGAAAATCTAGCATCCTAGAAAAAAACTATTAGCTCATAGGAGAAAGAGAACATCAAGCTCTACAATTTTCACTCCCTCAATTTTTTTTGGTAGCACCCTTAGTTTGGCCCGAAAATCCATATTTATGGGAAACGTACAAAGTCGTTGGGTTTGAAAAAGAATGAAAAAAACAAAAAAGTAGCATCGACTACATAAATTTTTCATAAACATGGGTTTTCTGGCCAAACTAAGGATGCTACGAAAAAAATTCAAGGGATGAAAATTGTAGAGCTTGAAATTCTTTGTTCTTATGAGCTATTAGTTTTTTTTTTAATAGGGAACTTATTTTTCGGAATTTCATCAAAAGTTGTTTCATTTTTGAAATTATCGACTTTGTGAATTTACCATAAACATGGATTTTCTGGTCACATGCACCAAGAATTCTACGAAAAAAATGCAAGGGATGAAAATTGTAAAGCTATAAATTCTCTTTCTCCTACGAGATATCAGTTTTTTTCTAGGGGGCTAAGTTTTTGTGATTTTTGCAGCGTGTTTTTTTTTGTTTTTTTTTCATTTTCGAAACTATTGTTTTTATGAATGGGTCACCCTATATATCTAATTTTTATTCTAACCGAAGCTCAAAGCTGAAAGGTTCACTTGTTCGGTAAACCTCAAAAATTCTTGATAATTTTTTTCATCATCGTTATTTTGCAACACTCCAACTTTCAAATAATTACATTTTGAAATTTGAGAAACCGGTTTCAGATTTGGCAAGAAATTTTAATGCTTTTTGACACCTGTCTCGAAATTTTAAATTTTATTCTTCGTAAATTTTCATAAAATTGCTCATTTTCAACGTTTACACCTCAAAAATTTGGATCAAAAATCAAGTTTTGCAATTTCAAGGGTCATATTTGATGAACTTTTTGCACAAAATCTTTCATGAAAGTTGTTTTAAGGAACACCAGCGCCATAGAAAGACCTCCAAAATCGGTGTTTTGCTGAAGGGATTTTTGCAGATTTTGGATATGTTTAATAATAGATACACTGAAAAATTCGTTATCAAATTTTTTTGTCCAGGTGTCTCCATTATGACATTGAATCGCTGAAAAAAAATCGTGAAATTCGAAAATTGTGTGTGTGAAACATTACACTGATTTTTTTTAAATTTCATGCAAATTTGACAAGTTTTTATGTCGTTAAATTTTTTTTTCAATTTTTAAAACCATTCAGATAATTTTTACAGCTTTTAAAATAAACTTATTCGAGATTAAAATAATCTTAATTGAATTAGGTATTGCTCATTATAAATAAGCAACTCAACGCGAAGATGCCGGTACAATTCCATTGAAGATTTTTTTAAAGAACTGATATCTACATAATAAGCTTCAACCCCTCCCCTCCTTCAAGCTAGGCAACCCAACTATAACCGATTGTTAACATCGATAACTAGTTTTGATAATTTTGATGACTAGTTAATACGACGGGTAAATGTATTCATTTACGTATCGAATTTTTAATTTAAAGTAAAATACACGTAGAATATACTCGCGGTAGTTATTAATAATAATTTTTATCACGTTGTTTGTAAATGAGGTACACGCGGCCGCAGTCGGATCCTTTCTATTCGCCAGACCTACCGCACGGGTAAATCTAAAATCTACATTGTAGTACATAGTATATATAAGATGGTGAATTGGTAGGTAAGTCCGAGTCTGTCATTAATGGGGAATGCGTATTCGTGTTTATTGGGTTCGAAAAGTGGGGAGTTGAATTTGCCGCCGCCGCGCGGTCGTGTATTCATGAAAACATATAAGTAAATTATTGGATCGAGGCGTTTTTGCTCGTATGGTTTCATTAAGTAGCCCTCTCTCTGTCTTTTCGTGTTTGTTTATCTGGGCGCATGCTGCCGCTGCCGGTCAGTTACTCAACTGGGCGACGACTTGATAGCAATTACCTAGTTAGATGTAAAATGTGGAAACTTTTTCCAACCTGAAGTTATTTTTTCTCGATTGGACGATGAGAAAAATGTCAAATATTGGCACAATGTATTCGCTAGTGCTTGGAAATGTCCACGTAATGTAAATATACGTACCTACCTATGTTTACTATATAAAAAGAAAAATATAGCCGAAAAATGCCAGTATATTGTATAATTTGCAGCTTCAACGTGTATGTGTATGGGCAACAGATGGTTGTAAACATCTGCACTAATTTCATACATTTTTCGTCATTTTATTAGCCCCAGTTCCGGCCGCTCACGTGCGACCGAGGTCCGGGGTCCGCGACTCGATACATCGAGAACTCTCCAAGGAAACAATAAACCTGTTGGGTTGCTTTTGTCCACGAAAAGGTGATGCTCGAGAAATATGTACGAAATCAGATTGAGTAATTGTTGTGTGTTAAAATGATGGTCGACAGTTTAAAAAAGATATCGGTTTAATGGTGCGAGATCACGCCTTTGAAGTGCGAATTGTCCTGTTGTCGTATTTACGCTGCAAATTTCACTCTTCGTTTGTATGATTAATCGATTACGAAAGAGGAATATCGCAGGTGTGTATTAGTGGCCATTTAACGTAAATAAGGTACAAACGCAATGTAACGTTGGTATTTTGTCATCTTTCATCTTGCAGAGGCTATTTGGGTGTTTGCTCTTTCCTATGTAACTAGGTATGTGCGATTTAATGGTTTATTATTAACACTTCGGTTGAAATGGTTGTATTTCGTAAACATCCAAAAGCTGGGTGAAATTGGCTGAGATTTTTTCCATATTTAAAAAAAATATCGTCAAGTATTTGTTTTATAAACTTCGAAAGAATTATTCCTTAGGTTAATTATAATTTGATTACTCGTGATAGAGAAGTATGAAAAGAAGAAACCTTTTTAGCTACCTCCATGTTACGTGTGTATAATGAATGGAGTCAAGTGAACGTGTGACCTATGGATTGCACGTGGCTTACGCCAGGTTTTATGTTGTTATCCAGTTCTAGCTAGTGTGAGATAAGTTCGCTTGTTTTATGGTTACGTTATACATGCTACTCGTAAAATATACGTGTATGTACGGCGATGTAGGTCTAATTTTCATATCTTACAGTTAATAATTATAACACGTATTCCCCAAATTGACCGATCGTTATTCTTTATTATCTTGTTATATTGTGGTGTTAATTTGGCGGTCGACTTTTTATTACTCTGGTAAATTTTTTTCGTTTTTACAAAAGTACCTGCAACTATTATAGTCTATGTCTATCAACTGGTGAGAAAGTGGAAGTGGAGAGGGGAGAGTATCCATAGGATCCGCTTTATATATGTATTACTGGAACTCATTTGACCTATACATATTTTTCTTGGCCTCATATAGGCTCATACTGAGAAAATAATCTGAAAAATTGGTCTCTGAGTATCTGTTTTTTGCCAAAATTATTCTCAGATGGAGCCCTAGTTTGAAAAAATGTCCCAAAAAAACACAAAAGAACTTTGCAGGATATAGGAAAATTTATTTTCTGATTTTTGATGTCACCAAATTGCTGAGTTTTGGTAATCCAAAAAAAAATTTCACACTTAGACCTACATAACACATCTGTTTGAAAATTATTGTATGTTAAGTTTATGATTATTTGTTCTAAAAAATCAACAGAATCACTTACATGAAAAAGTTGTCCGAGATGTTGCCAAATTGTTCAAAATTTTTAGAATTTTTTTTTAGTGTTCATAGAACATTTGAAGAGCTCTTTTTCAAAGTGGGGTAAGTCAAAAAAATTTTTCCAAAAAAAAAAATTAAAAAACTGTTTGGTTGACTGGGTTAACTTTGGAAATCAATTATTTTTTTAATCGCTGGTAACAGTAAAATGCTTCCAGTGTTACCAGAGATTAAAAAAATAATTGGTTTCCAAAGTTAACC